>PVIR01033804.1:0-17652 GCA_004026965.1 Petromus typicus
AGTTCTAATAAAACAAAGTCAAGTCTTTATAGGTAAGGAATATAAAAGTGTCTAGACAGAAAAACTCCCTGAGCTAACTTTAAAAATAAGAAACAGCATATCATTTTGTACTTGAATTTTTTTGTGGAGCTTCTATTGTTAAATAAAGTTATTTACCAACATAAAATACTGATTCTGTGACATTAATTTTAGAAATAAAATTTTATACCTTATTTATTAATCAATACCAGATAGACACAAAAATACTCTTCAGAATAAAACATAATAAAATGATAATGTTATGAGTGGACATATTATTACAGTATATTTAATTTTATTAATCCTATAATTCATGAACTTTAACATCAATATCCTGTCTATAATGAGATTACTTTTCAACATATTGAAAATACATGTGGTGATACTTCTTAATTTTCTCTTGAACATCATAAAGTTAGCTACAGAATAAGTTTTCAAATGAAAAATATAATATTTTAGAAGATAATTTTATTTCAGCTGCAAACCTAGCCATTTTAATATATTATCATTGGCTTGACATTTCAGTGTGAGAAAAGTTCTGTCTTTAATTAAGTATATCTTTTAAAATTTAATTCACCTTTACCAGAGAGGTACTTTTCTAAAATTTGATTTTCTAAAATACAACTTAAATATTTGACATAAAACATTGTCTTAACTACAATGTAATTAAATTAATTTTACTTAAATATTATATGATATTCAATTTTTTCTCTATTAGTTTGGATAAAGCATTACAAATAAATTTCATATTAAATTCACAAGGAAAAGATCTACTGAAAGTATATAGGATTCCTTGGGAGAGGGATAGCTTTTAGTAAGTGGTCCCACATGATATAAACAAAACCAAGAAAACAGAATTCAAGAAATTTCTTCAGATAAGAGTAGAGAGAAGTTATAGAGAAAACCTCGAATGCAGGTCAGAAGCCCACAGTGGACTTAGACTGGATGTACTTTCCAGGGTCTGAACAGAGTCCTTCTGTCACCTTCTGGACGCTATGGGGTCACCACTCGGGGCCTCCCCACTTGCTTCTGTGATGCTAAAATTGGCTTCAGCCTTCCATCGTTCTACCCTCATGGCTCGAAGGAAAAAAATGCATCCTGTTCCGCCCACTTTTTTTGTACAAGCAAGATGACTAACAAATGTGCAGAGGAGAATAGACCTGGGCAGTAGTTCAGGCGTCTGCTGGACACTGTCTCAGTGCGTGGCTGTATGCTCTCTGCACAGCGTGCAGTGTGGACAGCGTGGAAAGTGTGGACAGCATGGACAGCGTGGACAGTGGGCAGTCTCTCAGTCGGACCAGAGTGTTCCGAAGGGAGCGCAAAAGTAGTGACGATACTAGGATGGGTTCCCAGAAGCAAAAAATACTAACCATAGAAACAAAAGTGAAAATAATTGAGAGATTGTCCCCAGGTAGAAAGACGGTTAACATAGCATTCTTACCACGTGAACTGTGTTATTATTAACACGATTTTAAAGAAGGAAAGCCTCGGGGGGCACACGCTACCTCTTGTGCTGAAAAAGTCAACGGTACTAACCAGAAAGCGGGTCAGGGAGGGAGAAACTGCTTTAGTCAGCGTGGAGCCGTCCCACTCAGCGTAAGGAGCCCTGAGCAGCTTCTCATGCGTACATTATTACAGCATTTCGATCTGTAGAATTCTTTCAAATGAAAGTAAACATATAATTTTCAGATTTTAGATGGTTAATAAATTTTATATGACTCAATTCTACTTTCTTGTGTTAAGGACATTCTTATCGTAGAGTACATGGTGTTACTTTATATTTACCCTATAGCTATATGATATTCTATTTCTGTATTGCACATATATTATTATTCACTATGTATATACATATATGTATATCATAAATACACACACAAGAAAAGAAAGAGAGCTTACAACTACATTTTGAAAGTTCTGATATAGGGACAGAAATTTAGATTTTCCTAAATATTACCAAAATAAGTTTAAAAAAAACACATGAAAGAAGTTATGATACGATTCAGTAATGTTTAATTCACCTTAAATTTTCTTAAAATAAGAATTTTTGTGTGAGAAATAATTTTATGTATGTATTGTGAAGTTTCCTGTGTAATAAAACTAAAATTTAAATTTATATGAAACAGAAAATTGTGATTTTAATTCTGTGTGATTACATTATATGTCTGAATGTGTATCATAAATATAAATCCTATTTTGTTTGCTATGCTTTATCATGTTGCATTTTTAAGCATTAAGTTTACTCATACAACTTCCATAAACATAATGGTCATTTTCATGATCTAGAATTTGTACTGGGTATAAAATATCTTGATTTCATTTTTACACCCACTCCTCTCCTTTCTCTTTATTGCTTTTTCCCCTCCTTATTTACAAAAGCTTATTTTCACTTTATCTTTCTTTTGCCACTTTTAATTTATAAAATTTTATTATACATTTTAAAGTTATGTATACACAATTTTAGAAATTATAATAATTTCTAAATTCTCCTGATTAACACATCTATCTTTTCATTTTTCTCCACATTACATGTCTGTTTTCACTGAAATTTAGGAAATGCTCCCTAGAAGGCTTTGTTCTATATATCATTGTTCACTTGAATCACTTTTTCTTAGTAAAATTGCAGATTATTAAGCAAGATTTTTTGTTACAGAAAGAAAACTATTCACTGTGTTGTCTTTGTAGACATAAGGAATAGTATGTTTGATACAAAGAATTTGCATTTTTTTCTTTCTGTTATTCATTGTTATTATTTAAAGAGACATTGTCACCATACAATATCAAGTTCTTCGTTATGAATCTCATAGTGTGATTAGAATTCTCCTTTATATTCTGCTTCAGATTCCAATCAAATTGTCCTTCACCTTCTCTATTTTTCATGTATATTTATAGAGATGTCATATATTTAATTTACACAAAATGATGAGTACTATTTTGAGCAATATTGGATATTCTTCATGGTTAGATGCTCTTTCCAACAACATAAAGGAGATAGTGCACATATTTGAATAATTTCAAAATAGTAAATATTCATCTGATCAAAACTTAAAAGAAAGAAAATAGTTATTAGTGAAACATTAAAAGAAAATAGGAAGTAATACATTTGAAATATATATGATGATCTTATCAAACACTTTAGAAAATTTCAGACCTGTTAACCCTTTGGGTCAGGTAAGATTTTCTGTGATGTAAGGGGCTGTTTCTGCATTGCATGATGTTAGTAGTTTGCCTTATTTCCACTCACTAAATGTCAGTAACAAGCTTCTGATGTAAGGAAAATATCTTTGGAGAAATTTCAAATGTTTTGTTGAAGTCAAAGTAAATTCCATAAATAAGCACTTTCTAAGCTAATAAATACACTTCTCCAAAATGAAAAAAAAAATCTAGAAAAAAATGAAACTTTCATGAGTAGCATAAGAAGTAATCAAAACTTAATAATTGCATATAATAACAAAATAGTTTGACAAAACCATTGTCCTGAAAAAATATCGCTTTTCTAGGAGGACATCAATATGGATGGACCTCAAGGTAGTGAAGATTTACTATGTTGAAAATATTTTCCCCAAATAAATCTTGCCTATATATTTTTGTTATTATCGCTCAATTAAATAGCAAATAAAAAATTAAATTGTATAATTGAGTAGCAGACATTATATTTACAGTTGGAAATATTTTTAATTTTTTCTATTAATTAGAAAAAATCTATGAGCAAGAAAATGGTGAGATTAGGATATAACTTTTCTAACTCAAATTAATTTTAATAAGATTTCAGTTATTATGGTAAAACAAAAAAACCCTACATTGCCATCAGTGGCATTAGAAAATTATTTCCAAATTATGATGAGTCACAATGCAAATTAAATTTTTGAGTTTGGGGGAGGAGTTTTTTGGTATTTTATTTCAGAGAGCGGAGAGAGGATCTACAAGTATACGCTCTTCCCAAGTCACTTCCCCAGATGGATGAAATGTTGGTAATCTTCATGTGCTCTACAAAGAACATGGTAGGGCCTAAGGATAGAGTAAAAGATGGACAACGAAAAGGCTGCATTCTATATTATTTTTAGAATCTTTGAAAATGATAGCTCTTGTATTCAGACTGTCAAATGATATAATCTTCTAATGGTAACAATAAACAATAAAAGATTATATGCTTCTGAAATGTCAGAAAAATTACTTCATGTAGCCTTAAGATAATTAAACTGCAATCTAGGGTTAGATAAATTTAATAGTTCAATTTGAACCTAAAAATTATTATGGATAAAAAATGAATTTTTCTAACACTTAATTTTTAATACTGCATTAATTTTCTACAGCAACTCTGAAGAACCAATATTTGTAAATGAGTATTTATGAAGAATGTACTATCAAGGAATATTTGTGTTTGCATGTGTGTGCGCATGTGCATGTATGTATTATGTGTGTGTGTGTATTAAAACCCAAGCTACATAAAGTGGGAAAACTGTATATTATACCTTAGAAGCAGAACTATAGTGCAAAGTATAAGATTTTGGTTTATAAATGTTTTTCAAAGCATGGAGAATGGAAAAGAAACTGGCATTTTGTTTAAATCTTTAAAGCTTTTCTGGATAGAACTAAAAATTGTATCTACCACAGAGGAAAAAAATCTTTTCCTCCTTTAATAGTTCATCTGCATGAGAAAGTCCAGTGTCCCTGAAACAGGAACTGCTTCCTTAAGAAGGAACATAGGTTTGTCCCAGGGAAAGTTATTTATTGCTTCATGGATCCTACTACACTGGTCATCAAATGCCAGTTTGGCATTTCCCAGCCTAATTCTTCACAGAACCAAGACGTTTCAGAAATGACCCATCATAAACCGGTGGACAGAGTCTCTTTAACTTGTGCAGATGTACATTTCAACATTTGTTGCAAAGAACCAGGCTTAAATCGTGTTAGAGTCACAGCACCCTCTGTTCAACCAATTTATAGTGTCAATGTCCTTACAATGACGAGAAGGGTAATTCTTCTTTAAAAAACTCATAGCTATACAGCCAAGAAAGGAATAGTATAAATATTCCTCTTAGCTTTGACAGAAAGACTTGCAAACATTAAACACAATTACTGTGCATGAGTGAAGATAAATTAGTCATTTAAAGTACTCTAGCCCTTCACTAATTTCTGGAGACTAAAATAATTCTTTGTGGAATGAATTCAAATAGAAATTCATGAAGGTCAGCTAATCAAGGAAGTATGCCCTTCTCATTATAGGCTTAGTGTACATAAACCCACTGTTTGATGACCAAAACCATTACACATACTCAGTGGCTGAGTTAAAATCTTATATGGTAATAGCATCACTAACCCACAACAGGATCAGTTAGAAAGCAAAGTGGAAACTGGAACCTCCTTTGCAAAATGCATTAAACCAAGAACAAAATGAACTTTCTAGAAGACTCACTGAGGTCACTGCTCCATTGAGGACTTAAGAAACACTTGACTGAAGACCTCTATCACCATTCACTCAATTCACCTGTTTTGACAGAAGATAGATCTGAATAGCAATTGTGAAATTAGAATATTGAAAATATAATTATGCAATGCCTCCAATTGCAACTTGTAATTTAGATGTGATTTCTTTGTTCAAACAAATCGTTACACCCTGTGCCAATTGATAGGCATCAGCAGATCTATAAAATGATCTATTTTTCTTCACATTTGTTATCATAAAACATGAGAATTGATTTACTACTAGGAGGAATATATATAGTATCTATAGTATCTATATATATATACTAATATATATAGTATATATATATAGATAGATAGATACTATATATACTAATATATATATTATATATATATTATATATATATATACTAATATATATATGTCGGGAATTATATCAAAGGTTGCTATATTTGTGCCATAGGTCTAATCTTCATTGACCTAGAAACCCATTCACTTTTAAAGGATGTTAACTTTACATATTGTATCTATAATACTTTGACTGCATCTGGCAAACAAAACATTCCAGCTACACTTGAGAGTTCATTTAAGAAATATGTGTGTAAGACTTTGCCTAATGCAGTCATTACAATTCAGGGACTAGCTGCCTTTGTGACATTTCTAGAGGTCCAACAATGGAATATAACTGAAATATTTATTGCAACATAAAGACAAATTGCTTCATTTGGTTTCCTCCAAATGAAATATCTTAATATATTCAAGATGCCTCATATATTTCACTGGATCATGTTATAGGAAGTTGCCTTTTCTAAGGGGGAGGGGGTTGAATCTCTGCCAAAAGCCCATCTGCAGGAAAGTTGCCCTACTGCTTGGACCACGTGACCCAATAGATCCTTTCCACCTTAAATTCTCTTGCAGTTAAGAATACTGTTTGGATGGGCCAGGGATATATTTCAGTGGTTCTGGTGCCTGTGGATCCCGGTAACCACATAACAATACTGGGCATGGAGACTCACACCCAGCAGCAATCAACACCATGTACCACAGTGCCAGGCATGGTGGTTCACACCTGTAATCCCAGCACTTGGGAGGCAGAGGCAGGAGGATTGCTGTGATGTGAGTTTGAGGCTGAGCTCAGGACCAGCCTGAACCACAAAGTGAGACCCTGCCTCAAAAAACCTTAAAAAAGAAAAGAAAAGAATACTATTTGGAGCTTTTCTCAGTACAGTGAATGTGACTCACAATACAGCCCTTTGGAATTTTGGAGCAAAGTTACAGTAGTTTCAGTGGATAATAATAATTTTTTAGGGGAAAATTCTGCTACTAGCATCAGCAGATATTATGTCCTTTACCACTGAGCTATCAATTATCAAAACCTAGTACTCATCATGAATTGGGTTTTATCTGAAAAAAGCAATCATTACTACTGAAATGAATGAATCTAAACTTCATATTTCCAAAATTTCATATAGGATGTAGGCTAAATTACATAATGTTCTAAATTCATTTGCTTAAAGAATAGAACTTCCATATGAAAAGTCACATATAAGCAGTTTCAGATTTTTTTCAAAACTTTAAGGATTTAAATATTAATCTTTGTCTTAGGTTTGTTGCTTTTTTGAGTCAACAAATACAACTTCTAACTGGAAAAAATATATATTTAGTTGATTTCTATTTAAATTAATTTTTATTTGTTCTTCAGTCTCTGGGAAAACTAGAACTTAGTGTAGCATAGAATATAATAAAAGAAATATAAAAAAGCCAAAACAACTTTAATCTTTGATTGTGGCTTTCTATCTTCTAAAGTCCACATTACTATTGTTTGTAAAACACAATATATGATATTTTGTTATAGCCTTTCAAACTAAGAAAAAACACAAATCTTAAATAATTTTGACCACATGTAATTTAAGTTGTTGTTGTCAATTTGCAGAAAACACTTTTTTATATTTCGTGGAAGAATGTGAGAAGTTGCAAAAAAAAAAAAAAAAAAAAACTCTTAAATTTTGTAATTTGCAACTGAGTTAGAAACATGTCTGAACAAAAACTTGTATCAGTGAAATTCAAAAGCTGCATTTTTAATCAATAATAGTCACAGTTCTCACCTAATACACAACATTGGTCTCCCAAATAAATAGATGCTTTGTCTAATTCAAGTATCTCTTTAGGTTCTTTATCTAAATCCCCAATTGGCTTAAGCCACCTGGATATGTGAAGGAGGACCACCCACTCATTCTGTTTCTCAATGAGAGCCTGGAGTTACCCAAAGATAAAGGAACTTCTAGAAGGTCAGATGTCTTGCATATTATAGGGGCCAGAAACCAGGGAAGTAGCTGTCAATGGCAAAAACTTTGTTCATCACCAATAAGCTAGTGAACCCTTAACTCATAAAACAGAAAACTATTTGCTCTTTGATTTTCATGTAGGTGACAATATATTTCTTGCCAGTGCCTCACCATTGAGTGCCAATTCTGGCGGGGCCAGCCGGGCAGAGCAATGGGGTGACCGGGCCGAGGGGCTAGGATGAGAAATAAATGAAGACAGGACAGCGGGGGACTTGGAAGGGTTCATCAGTTAATACTAAATGAGAGTCACATTTATTTAACAGCCTTCTTTTATACATTTCTTAAGTACCGCCTACCAGCTGACTAGCTTCACTGATGCGTACAGAAAAGAAAAAAAAAGTTAATGAAAGAACTGGTGGGCAGGTATGCTCACAATGTTCTTTATTTTGTCTGGTGAAGATGTGTAAAGGTTCTTAGTTTAATCTGGCATGAGGGTGTGTAAAGGTTCTTAGTTTAATCTGGCAAAGACAGTAATTAACCTTGAAGAAGGTGGACAATGTTGGGATTTTTTCCAGAAATCAGGCCAACTTTTTCTCTCCTGCATGAGCAGCCATGGCACTATAAGAAATGGCTCCCAACAATTTCTAGAACACATTTTTTTTAAAAAATTGGGCTATGTATGTTATATAGACTTTCATTTTATATTTAGTACCTAATATTTATTAACAATTTTTTTCATTTTATTTATGTGAGACATAGTATTGTCAAGAAAGAAATATCATTCGGCATATATTTCTAGTACTGTTAATTCATTATGAAATCTCCCACTTAAGACTGATTAAAATTGCACAAGTACTGTTATGTTCAGACAAGTTTTATTCTTTGTAAGGCTGGTGATTTACTGAGCACTTTTCATAATAAATCAAAAAGATTGTAGAACTATTATTACTTCACCGTAGACAAAACAAGGAAATCAATTCTTTATGGAGAAAATAGCTAACGTGGAAATTGGATTCCGTGACAACTCATTGAACAAACAATGATGAGCAACCACAATAAAAAGTAATTTCCTTTATCTTAAATTCTTTAAAGTTAGCAGTTAAAGCTGGATTCTTATACACGCCATTCCATAAAGTTTATTGTTCACGTAGATGATTTTATGTGTCGAATATCTGTGGCAAGGCTAATTCATGAGCTGGGATTTTAGGGGTGAAGAAATCAATGGAACATAGCGATGCTGTTTCTTTCCTTCCAACTCCTAAGTGCACAATGTTAATTTTTTTTTCATTTTGTGTTAGCTCACGCAGCAGCAAGAAAACAGAGTATAATCAAGGCAGCAGGGAGCTTCTCTCTACAACTGGAATGAATTTACATTTGTCCATTATGTAAATGATTCTTCACCATTTTACTGTGTGCCAATTTGAAATAGTGCAGGGTGAATTTTCACATGCACTTATGAGAAATGTTTTCAAACTCTTTATGCAGTGATGAAATAAAACATTTTTTCATTAATATAGAGAGGAGCTAATGTTGTACTTAAAAAAATAACAACTTATTTAACCTATGTTATTTATCCTACATATTATTTAAGCTGATAAAAATTTAAATATATTTATGACATATTCCAAACTAGTCATAATTATGGTTTAAGTAGCAGTCATCCCAATACTTTTAACACATAAAAGAGAGAATGTCCATTTTTCATTTTTAAAGGCACTGTTATTATTTATTAATAAAAACCAAATAAACATTTAAGCATTTCTTCACTCAGATAGATATCCTTAGCATGCTCTAGAAATTTATCAGAGAAAGTTTCCAGACACTGCGATTTTTGAATTACGTTGGTCCAGTTTTATTCTCTGATGTTATAAATATAGTTGAATGGATTTTGCTGTAACTATGAAAAATATTTCCAGCCCCAGAAGAGGTAAAAGTGCAATTTAAAACGGATGCCTTTCTATGTATTTCATTTAATCATCAACCTTACTTTTGACTCAATGAATGCCATATATTTTTTATTCCTGAAATTTAGTTCACTTTATAGCAGCTGCACAAACAGTCACTCACTCGGTCAGTGAAATTAATAACCAATGTCAGGAAAGTAGTAAAAGTGTTCAAACCATTTATTTCCTTTACTGTAGACTTGGGCAGTGTGAACGATGCAGGTTTCTCACTGATAAGCAACTTTCTGTTGAGTTGTGTGTGACTTTTTTTCAAAGTATGCTCTAAATAAGCATAGAAACTCAAAGATCCTGGCTTTTCATCCCAATTCTTTTTCTGCCTTGCTCCTCTGCTTTGTAAATTTAACCAACTCTGTGGTGACAACCACATTTACAACCAGAACTCTAATTGTTGTATCTCTATATGTTAAAAATTATCTTCAAAATTGTATTTTAGCCTTCTCCTAAGGGCAGTAATTTAATAGCCACAGGGGAAAAAGTATTTTCCTATATTTTATACATATCCTCTTTATGTAAATGTCTCTTGTCTTTGTATCATGTCCAGAAATTTTTCTCCAGTTTTCAAGGTTTCCATTTCTCTCACTAATGTTCATTTACTTCTGGGAAATTTCTCTATTCTCAGTTGATGTGATTTTACTAATTTTGTAAAATATCATTATTTTATAACATCTTTGTCATCAGTTGGATTAGATTATTTAGTGTATATTCATTTAAGACTTCAATTAATAGTATGACTTTGCAAACCAACATCTTCAGTTAAGTCATTTCATCCACTTCTATCTTTGATCCCCCTGTGTAAGATTTATCACACACACATATTAATTTTGACAACCATGCCTTTTCTCCTCGCTCTGATGTTTTTTGAGAGCCAGATATTTTTGGTATAATTAATTAATTGAATTTTTAAAATTAATTGATTATTTTTACTTTAAAGGCTACCTCAGGAGCTCCTCATATTTTCCAGCATCCTTATACTTAATTATGCAACACTTTGATATTCCTTAATAGAACTTCACTTGTGTTATATGCTTTGATCTGGACATTCAGAGAATCTATAGAAGAAATATCTTTGGTAATATGGATATTGTTGTTCACTCTTGTGTTTTAATATTATTCTACCATTAAAATGCTTGTATAAAACCTATTGGCATATTTGTTAAACATTTATATAAAAAATGGAATTTATAACTAACCAAATGTTTATTTGTTTTCTTTCCTCGAAAGAATAGGTTCAATATTTATATCAGATGAAGAAACAGGAATATTCTGTAGAAATTATCTATATTCAAATATAAAATTTAGTATATTTTTACTGATTGTGAAAGATAAAATGACATGTAAGAGTTGCTAATTTTGACTCACACTTCATGTAAGTTGGAGCAGAGATGTTTGACATCAGCCAATGGATAAAGGTTTGTAATCACTCCTATGGAGTTAAGGGATCAATAAGATATTGAGAATGAATAGTACAAATAGAGACCTCATTAAATCTTCGAAGAAGCTTTAAATCTTGAATAAACACATTTCAAGATTTAAGCAATAACTTGCAAGTATGATATAATTAGAAATTACTGACACAAAGAATACTGAAAGATTTCAAAATTACTCAAAATCATAAACTTAACAACTTCACAGAGCATAAAGATATTTTTTGTATTTCTGTATATTACATACATTTTAATTTATTGAAACCATGATAATCATTTTGTGCCTTAAAAGAGAATGGACTCTGAACAGGTGAAAGGGCTTCTTTTTTCTTGTGTGTTTTTTGCTGTCCATGGTACTGCATATCAAACTCACAGATATTCTACTATTGAGCTACCTACATACAGCTTTTGGGTTTTTTCTTTGTTTGTTTGTTTTTGTTTTTGTTTCTATTTGTTTGTTTGTTTGTTTTTGTTACTATGGAGGGGATGGGAGACTCTTTTGGCTTCGTTAGTAAGGACATAACTTCTAGTGATTTCAGTTCATTGCAAGAGGCAATCACCTGACCAAAACTCACCTCATGCTGTCATCGCTTTGGGATTTCAAAATATGAATTTTGGAAAACATAAACATCTAGACTATAGCATATGATGATCTCATATTTAACTTCTTCAGGGAAAGTCAACTAGTTTTTTTTTTTTTTCAAAGTTGAAATACTGTATACCCTAAACATCAACTTCTCCATATGATTTCTAGTAGTTGTAATAATTTATTCTTCTGTTATATCCACCCTATTAAGTATCAAGTTCTCTCTGTCTCTCTATCTGTCTGTCTGCCTATCTGTCTCTCTCTCTCTTTCAATAATGTTGGTTAAATCTAGAGCTTTCATACTATTACATTCTTAATAGTATTTATTTTTTGATTTTTTTTCAATTTGTAGGATGTATCTCATTAAGTCTCTAAATTACTCAGTCTGGCCTCAAACTTTCAGTTCTTCTATGTTAGCATCCCAGAATGACAGGATTACAGAGACTGTAATGGCTCAGCTGAGATCACAGTTCATTGTAATTTGAATTGTGCACCCATAATGGCTAATAACATTGAATTAATTAATTGCAAGTGCCAGGTATTTATATACCTTCTTTGCAGAAATGGAAAAAAAGATTTTATCTCTTATTTTCTTAATAAGTAACCTTTAGTGAGTTTTGTCTTTAGTATATTCTAGTGTGTGGGACTTAGCATTTGCAAACATTAAAAATATGGTTTTTAGTTTACTGATAGTATTTTGGTTGAAGATTCTTTATTTGTTAAGAATAGTCAATATGTCATTTCTGTGACTGTTTATGTTTTGAATATCATATCTACAAAGAACTGCCTAATGCAAGGCCATGGAAATTTACTCCTGGTCATTTTCTGTTTCTTCTAAAATCTGTATAATTTAACTCTGACCAACTGTGAGTTGGTTTTGGTGTGTGATTTGAGGAGATAGCAGTTTACCTACAGTTTATGGTGAATGTTCTGTTGCCTCATTATGAGTTGTTGAAGAGACTACCTATTCTTTATTGAAGTGCTTAAGAAATATGTTGTGTACTTATTATTAGTTTTTATTACTAGTCTTAATCATGACCAGGTGACAAATGTTAGCATAGGATTTCCTCTGTGTCTATTGAGATAATTATGTATTTTATGGCACTTTATGTACTAATATGACATGTTCTGTTGCTCCTTCTAACAAATCTATGAAGAATTCCTTAGATAAAGCACTTCAGATCATATAAAATATTTTCATATAGCTCTAGACTGCTTTTCATAATATTTTAAAATATTTTATGACTATTCTAAAGACTATTGATGTTCAAATTTTGTTTGTATTTGCACAAAAAGTAAAATAATTGCCTTTCCAATTTCCATGGCAAAGAAACGCTTTCATACTACATGTTGAACTCGTATCATCATTATACATATGTATAAGTATATTAATATTGAAAATCAATATTCATTATTAATAGCTTCTTTTAAATAGCATACAAGTATATAATCTGCTAAGATGCACTTTGCAAAATACTAAAATACTGTATGACACTTTGAGAAATATTTTTGTCTCTTTAATAATATTTCAATCCAAATAAATTTAAGATGTATAAGTGTCTGTGTGACATGTCTATGTCATAAATATGGTTGCCATATAAATATTATTTAAAATATGCAAGATTTTGCATTATGGTATCTTTTCTAACCTCTCAACTGAAACTTGTAAATCCCTATTTCTGGCATTATATACATTGCTATATAAATAGCTATGGAGTATAATATCAAGCTCTTACTAAAACTGATCATTAATGCTCAAGGATGTTTTATGTTGTAGAGAATAAAAAAGTTGACTATCATTGAATGGAAAACAGAAACATGATTATACTCAGAAAATAAAGGCAGTAAATGGTTCATTTGCTCCCTTTCCATTTGCAGAATTGTAATAAAAATGCCAACTAGATTGATATTTAGGCAAACATCACATTGCAATAAAGTTAAGATTACTAGAGCAGATGCATTAATATAGAACATTCTTCTTTGAGTCTTATTTTCTACTTCAATTTCAGGAGTACTTGGCTATTTTAATTTCAGTTATAGATACTTATTTAGCTTGTGATTCAAAGAGGACTCTCTTTTTAAAACAGAAATGTGGGTATTTCTATGTTATTTCATTCCACCATGCTTTCTTATATCTTAATCCTAATATTAAAAAATCACAAGAAGCTACAATTCTGTATATAATACAAATTGCTGGATGTTTCCTAGTATACATGTCTGTAAGCTGGTGGAGCTGCAGCTGCACAGGATTTAACACAACATATGTTGTTGATTTTTCCCATTTTAATGAAAATATGAATTGTAAATCTTTTGCAACAAACTGATGATGTTTAGCAAAGCTATGACACATATTATATGATATTTTAAAATGTCACATTATTTTCTTGTGAGCAAGTGGTGATAGAATTATGAAGTGATATTGTAAGAGTAGAAAAATCAAATGGAAGAAAAATATAATGAAAAAAGTATAAGGTAAAAGCTAATTTCATATATAATAAAAATAAGATAATAGGTGAGTTGTCATGAGTTCTCAAAGTAGCTTAAACTTTTTACTGAAAATTAATAAAAATATAGTGAAATATTTTGGTCTTTTTGGTGGAAGATATAAAGACATTACAGTAACTACAGACAAACTTCACTACCTGACACTTTCTGTTCAGTCATCGTGATTTTTATATTCTTATGTTATGCATTGACATTATCTGCTTTCCAATATTTTTCTCTCTTGAAGAAATGATTCTTTTGAAATTCTCCACGTTACAATATTTAAATTAATTATACCTTAAAACAGAAATTGAGAAAAAGAACTTCAAGTGGAAAAATATTAATGCTAGAACATTTAACCAGTGAAACATCTATTATATTAAAGTGAAATCATGTTAATATTTAAATGAATAATATGTTTTCCAGAAAAATTTAAGGCATCATTTGACAATTTCTTCATCTCAACTTCTTCAAAATCCACCTTTGTACATTACACATATGAAACCAATCTCAAAGTACTTCTGTTTCTGTGCTAAGCTTATCTCACATGACCTATTTGTGTCCAATTTCATCCATGAACGACCTTTAATCAACAAATATCTGATATTTTTGTTACCAACCATGTAATCACAATTAAATGACAGTTGTATTCGAAAATATTGGCTTCACTTTCACTGATGTTGTTTCATTATTTTCTCACATATCTTTTAAAACAGAAGAGCTGATTAGCACTAATCACTAATATATTGTTGCAGTTTTAGTAAAAGGAGCTAAGAAACATATAAAGAAGTATTCGGCATCTCCAGTCATTCAAGAGTTTGATGAAAACAACACTGAGATTGTATTTCACTCCACAAAGAATAGTTGCTATCTCAAAATCAGTCAACAACAAATGCTGATGAAGTCCTGGAAAAAAAGAAACCCTTCCTTGCTGTTGGTGGGAATGTAGACTACTGCATCCACTGTGGAGATCATTGTGGCGATTTCTTAAAATCTAGGATTTGAGATTCCAATGGACTCTGAGCTTTCCCAGCTAACTACATATATGAAAGAATTAAAAGAGTCGTACCATAGCAACACATATGCATTTATGTTTTCAGCAGCTCAGTTTATGGTAACTAAGTCTTAGGAACAGCCCAAATTACCTATCAACAAGAGATTGAACAAAAATGTGCTTTGTTAAAAAATACAATGGATTACTAGCCATAAAGAACGTTTGAGTCTTTTATAGTTAAATGGATGTACTTTGAGGACATCATCATAAGTGAAATAAATAAGACACACACACACACACAAACACACATATATATATATATTTTCTCTAACATGAAAAACTGAAGATGTAAAATCAATGCAAAATGGATAAGTAATTTGAAATAGCAAGAAAAGGTGCAAAAATAAAAGGGAAAGTGGTAGGGGAAAGGAAAGAAAAATTTGTAGTTGAAAAAAGGAAACAAAGCATATGTATATAAGGGTGGC
The DNA here is from genome assembly GCA_004026965.1 of Petromus typicus. Classification (NCBI taxonomy): domain Eukaryota; kingdom Metazoa; phylum Chordata; class Mammalia; order Rodentia; family Petromuridae; genus Petromus; species Petromus typicus. Next base: position 15,662 of record PVIR01033804.1, read on the forward strand.
ATTATAGGTAAGCAGGGGAAAAGGGAAAAATGAAAAACAAGATGTGTCATGTACACTACAAATTCTCAATGCTGAATATGAGTAATATTGGTAAAATATGCACAAAAGATCCATTTAAAAAAGAAATAGATAAGTTTGGGAATAACAGTTTTTGTTCCTAGGCAAATATTTCCCCTAATATTATATTAGTTATTTTTTCCAGCCTTGACTTCCTCTGTATACAGGAAAATCCCCTAATATCTCATCAGGGTAATACTTTCATGTCTCTAAGAAATTTTCTTAACCTTGCTTAGATGTGGTAATATCAGGAAGCACAGATTGGTGAAAAAAAGTTAATCGAATTTTAATTTAAAAATAACCTTTAAGGATAGTAAGTAATTTCTGACTATAATACAATTAAATAAACTGACTTAACTTCATAGCTATAAAAAGAAACACTTGTTTTAGAGTTTTTTTTTTTTTTGAGACAGGGTCTCGCTTTGCAGTTCAGGCTGGCCCTGAGCTGAGCCTCAAACTCACATCAGAGCAATCCTCCTGCCTCTGCCTCCTGAGTGCTGGGATTACAGGCGGGAGCCACTACGCCCGGCACTGTGGTATGTGCTACTGATTGCTACTGGGGTGAGTCTCCACACCCAGTACTGTATGTGGTTACTGGGGATTGAACCCGGGGGGTCCTTGCGCTTCCAAGACAGGCACCGGAACCACTAAGCTAAATCTCCGGTCCCTAAAGGTTCTATTTTTACCCTAGTTTTTATTCTCCACTCTAGCACATCCCTTACACATGCACGCACACGCACACGCACACGCATGCACACACACATAGGTTAGCATATTATGCACTTTTCTATTTTTTCTCTCTCACAGTATTTCAGATATTTTCTATTTAGTGATCTGTAATTCCAGAATAATTTGATTCGTTATTATACTTTTTTCAAACCTCATTTTTAGTGATTATCCCATTTCTTTATCTATTGTGGTTGAATATGATAAAACTTAGAAAATATATCCTTGAAAGCAAAAGCTTCCTAGAATCTGTGAATGCTAACCACGCACATTTGCCAGGGTTGAACTGTCGTCACTGATATCTTTTCTAGGTCCAAACCACTAAACTGAATTCAATCTGATGTTCTAATAATATTATTAGATATTTCAAACTGAAGATACACTGAGACTCCATTAAGATGCATCTTTGAAGGGTAAATAGTGGAACTGTCTTCATATTTGATCTGCTGAGGCTAAATAATCAGGGTTAGGCTTAAGGTTGGAGTTAGAGCGAGACTGGGACTACTGTACAAAGTAAGTTCTCAAATTCTTTTAGGATAAAAGATATCAAATGCAATACTTAAAAATTGATTACCAAATATATACCCCGAAGATTATCTATCTGTAAGCCATGTTGAATATATCTGTTTTATTTAATATTCCCCATAAATTTTCAGACAGTTTAAAAATCATGAGAAGAATATCCAATTCCTGTTAAACCTTTAATTTCCTAATACTTTTTCCCTGTCTTCAAACTTTCTGAAACAAAATGTTTTTATGACAAAAAACAAATTAAATAACCTCTTTTAAAAAACAAAAGCACAGAACTTCTAGGTTATGCAATCAAAGCAAAATTTTCCTTTTTATTAATTTATGTGAATTTATACTTAAAATTCAAGCTATACATAATGAAATTTTCAGTGCAACAGTAGAATTCACCAGTGGGTCAAAAATCTTACTGAGAAACTGCTTCTGTTTTCCTATGGGACATCTGGAAATTCTGTAACTAAGTTCTTAGAAGTTAAAGTATAACTTTTATTCTATGCAGAACATGGACAGCTTAGATTTGTATAAGAAATTATATGCATCTGATTTTTTTACAGTAAAATTTACACTTGCATTTTATGACAGCAGAATTGCTATAGTTGTCATTGATGATTTTAATAGAATTTTCCATTAACATGTCATTTTATATCCCATTAAATGTTACCTCTACTGAATTTTAGTTT
>PVIR01033805.1:0-17628 GCA_004026965.1 Petromus typicus
TGAAAACACACTCAAAGACACACTCAGAAATGATTATTTGTCTGCTATCTGGACATTCTTGAGCTCAGTCAAACTGACATGTAAAATTTATCATTACAAGGAAATCCCAAAGCCTTTTAATGAGAGTCAGCTAATAACCTATATTCTTTCAAGGATCCAGACTACTACATTGTGTGTTGTGTTCTATGAATGTTACTAACCATTTGCTAACTTAACTCCTCTACTCTGTATAAAAGCCTTTTGAGAGAAGCATTGTTTTTCTTTTTACTTCCAGGAAAAGTTTAAGGTATAGAAAAAATGTTATTCACCCAAAGTAAGAAATAGTTATGACTTTATGGCCTTATATAGAAGAAAAAGTCACTTTTTATTTTTGAGATAGGTCTTGATTTTGTAGTTCAGGGTGGCCCTGAGCTCAACCTTGAACTCACAGAAATTCTTCTGCTTCTGCTTGCCAAGTGCTGGGATTATAGGCATGAACCACCAAGTTGGGCACTGTGGTATGTGGTTCTGATTGCTGGTGGGCTGAATCTCCATGCCCATCATTGTTGTATGTGGTTACTGGGGATCAAACCCAGGCCAAACCCAACCCAAACCCACTTGCAAGGCAAGTGCCAGAACCAGTGAGCTAAATCCCTTCTCCCCAAAACAGTCACTTTTAACATGTAATTAATATGTGCTACCCACTGCATTACCAATAATGAGAAGTCATAAAAATAATTTAAATGGAACAGCAAAACATGTCTTCATGTTATAGAACTTTTAAAAAATATCTTTATTAGTGCATTATGAATATGCATCATCATCTCATTCTACGTTGGGAGTTTGTACAAGAATATGACATGACTTGATTCTCATTTTTCTCCTTTCCCCCTGCCATCCAACCCCCACCCCCTATATACATAATCTTTGTTTCCTTTTTTCTTTATTACTATCACATTCTTTCCCCCCCATTATTTACACCTATACCCTCTTTCCTTTCAAATATTTTCCATTTCACAATATTAGCTCTACATACTACAATATGAGAAAATGGAACTCTTTTAAAAAAATGGAGCAAGGAAAATTAGAACAAAATGAATTTACAGGTTGGAATATATTTCAAGAAACAAATAGGCCCGGGCTGGGGATTTAGCTCAGTGGTTCCAGCACCTGTCTTGCAAGCACAAGGACCCTGGTTTGATCCCCGGTTAACCACAGACAATAGTGAGTGTGGAGACTCACACCCAGCAGCAATCGGTATCACATACCACAGTGCTGGGCATGGTGGCTCATGCCTATAATCCCAGCACTTGGGAGGCAGAGGCAGGAGGATTGCTGTGATGTGAGTTGGAGGCTGAGCTCAGGGCCAGCCTGAACTACAAAGCAAAACCCCGTCTCAAAAAAAAAAAAAGAAAGAAAGAAAAGAAACAAATAGGCCAGAGTCTAAATTTAGTCAACGACTGTACAAAGGAGAGAAAAAAGGGCACCTTGCAGTCATAAGAAATAGGAGAATGAGTGACTCAATTATGAAAAATGGAAGATATTGGAGTCTAAAAGAATTTCAAAGTGTCTTGTTTGAACTAATGGAATTATCAAAGTACTCCTGGAACTTCCAAAAGAACTCCTGAGAAATGAGCTTTGAACTCATCCATCTGGGACTCATGGTCACTCTGATGATGACTGTGTCCATGGAAATGACTAAGAAGAAATAAGAAAAATATATCAGTTGAGCAGAGAGGGAGAGTAAAAGTCAAGCACAGAATATAAGGGCATATAATTGAAAAGAATGAGTAGGATAATGGACAAGATATTAATAAAGAATTAGACAAAGATTAAGAAATCAAGAAATAAGAAGTAAGGAGAAGAGGGAGTTTCTATTTTGTCAAATATTGCAAATGATAAAAGATCATGGAAAGTATCTCTTGAGGGCACCAGCAAGAATTATATTTGTGTCTTTGCAAAATTTGCAAGAAGAATGAAGGGGGGACAGGATGCAGATTGGGAATGTCACTGCACATTTCAGAGGGGTCTGAAGAAGCCAGCACACCAATATACAAGGTATTTCTAAATTGTTCTTCCTTCCTTCATTCACTTCAGTGCGCCGGGCCCATCCTCCCTCCTCGTACCTTTCTACCAATACTTCTTTAAGTAATCTATATTTAGTGGTGAATAGAAGGATGGATAAAGGAAAGTGAGTACAACTAGATTCTTAAGATACATGAAACTTGCATATTTTCCTGAGAAAAGGTGGATTATTAGAAAGGCAAGTTGAAAATATAAAACAGAAGGAAGGCAACTAATAATACAGGATGAAAGTAGATAAAAGGGAACTCGGAGACCTCCAGAGAGAGATATGTTAGACTTTAACAGAAATCAGCAACCTCTTATTTTTTTGAGGCTGGAAAGACTAAAATGCCTAATGTGATAGACGAATTTCTAAGTGATAGACCAAGATATTAAAATCATCCTTTTTGATGTTTCTTTTCATTTTTTCACTGAAGTAGAATACGAGGGTGAGGCTATTTGGTAAAAATAAGAATAGGATCAGAGATATGAGAAAAATAATTGAATATTTGAAAAAAAAAGGAGGACTTGCTAATAACAAATAAAATGATTGACAAGGACATTGATGGTTCTGCTAAGATTGAAAATTAAGTTTACAGTGGTGCCAAAAGCACAGGTGTAAATATTTCTCAAGAAAGTATCATGTCTGTGTCTATAAGGTCTAAAAATAAGGCAAGCCTGTTCTTTCTCTCTTTTTGTAGATGGCAAGATTAGAAATCATATCAAACTTATTTGATGCAAGTTCATGCTACTAGTCCTGGCATGCGTTTCCAGAGTATGACTCAAACTGATACACAGGTTGAACATGAGCTTGGAGGAACTCGGATAAGTCTGTGAAGCCTGGGGCTTTCTATCTTATCACTGGCATCTGCCACTGTAATTCCTACATTCCAAGAAAGCATCATAACCTTTATTATTTTTCTGTCTAGAGATTCTGCAGGGCACATAGTACACACTGACAGCATCTGTAATGATGTCTTGGCGATGTTTGAAATTGGTTGTGTGAACATTTTATTTGGAAAAAATTTAAAATCTTCAGTAATTCAAGTGAAATTCTGACTCCTGGGTTTCTGCCTTAGTGATCAGTTAATTCCTCCAGAGTCACCTTTCCACTCATTTATTCACTCATCCATTCGATGAGAAGACATTTGTTGAGCACAGTTCCCATGAAAAGCATTGAGATTCTGTGAAGAACTCAATGTCCTTTGCTCCCATGGTTTTATATTCTCCACGGGATCCAGATATTATGGTTTTACAATTTATTACTTAATTATTGTTGCTATATGCATTACTAATATACCACTCCTATAATTTTCTTTTCTATTTTTACCTAACAGAAAGGTATTAATGTAGTAAATTCACCATTAAAATTTTAATTCTTTAAGAATAAATCTTTAGGCCACTTGGAAAATTTAGCTATTCATAATAACTAATTCCTCAAAGGATCAGAATAATCATTGAATTAATATGCATCAAATATACACAATATTTACTAGTGCAAACATGAAGATATCCTTAGGCATGCACATATCTATAAATCTTCCCACCCATACATATTTGTGCATGTATTTATACACACTGCCTAAGATTATTGATTTATAATTTCTAGAATTCTATTTTAAAAGTAAAGTCCTTAGGAGAAAATGTTTTTTTAAAAAAAAGCCAGGCATCACTGTTGGCAAAATATTAAAATATTTAGCTTTAACCTTCTCTTTTCTCCCTTCATGACAATGCCTGGCTGCCATGGCAACCTTCCCCCAGCATACCACAGCTTCTTGGATGAAAAGCACAAGACCTTGGAGACTTCAAATGTCTCTTGCACAAAGCAGTCTAAACCTTGTACCCCAGAGTCATGAACATCCCTTGCCTCAGAATCACTGGTTACACTACTTCTTTTATTGTGTCCTGCTTTTCTGCATACTCAATCAATACCACTCTGAAACACTGGGAAAAAGCAGTCTATTCCCTTGCATAGAGTAGGTAGCAAAACATCAAAATTTTAAATTCATCAATTGGGTTCAAAAATCAATGTCCACTGGATCTAGGTGACTCAGGGAGGTAACCCTAGTCATTTGTTCAGATTGTACTCTAATTCATTCTTGTCCTTGTGCTCCAGCCTAAACAACATTAACTACTGATCTTCCATAAAAGTGCCCCTAGGCTTTTGTTAGTCCCTCTCCCTGGCCACTTTCCCCTACAACCTGGGCAATTACTACTTGTCATTTAAGTTAATACTCCTTTCTGAAAACCACTAAATGTGCTAGGGGAACATGCTTATAAATGGAATGCCCTATTCTTGCCACTGTTGTGTATGAGGAATTTCCTTTTAACTTCTGAATTGTTCCAGTTGACTGCAAATCTCTCTACTGAATGAAATCCCAGATTTATTCTCATAGCTTGGGTTTCAGTGATGTTATTCTACAAACTCTGTGTGCCTACTAGGGGCCAAAGACTATGCTGGGGACATTGTACCATCAAAGGGGACACACACACACAAACACACACACACACACACACACATACAAATGAATTAGTGATATGATTTCAAGGGTAACTGAGTGTCCAAAAATAAATAAAGCATAATAACAGGATAAAATTACTGAGAAAATTCAAGAGTACTTTTGAGAGGATGCTCAGAGGAGATAATAACCTGCCTAGTACTTCATGGTGATGTTCCATACAGAAAACTGTCCAGAGAACTGAGGGAGCATCTTACAGATGGGGGAAAGGATGGGTACAGACCCGAATGGGCAGGAAAAGAGCTGTGGGCATATGTGAGTTTATAGGATGGATGTAAGAATAAAAGATATAGTGATATCAATTGCACTTGAGAAAGTGGACAGAGGGCATATCATGTTGCATTTGTAGAATGTGGTGAGATCCAACAAAAATTTTAAATACAATGTATGAATTAAAGAAGTTGAAAATATCCTCTGATCTTTCTTTCAAACATCAAAAAGATAAAGTAACATCACTAAATACACACACTGTGCTAAGGACTATGCCAAGTGCTTTTGATGGAACAGCTCTTTGAATCCTAATATCAATTCTATAAGACAGAATTTTATAGATGGGTAAATTTATTACACAGTCATAAAAAATGATTAATTGGAGTCATTTTTACTCAAATGGATATACTTTGAGGACAAACTCATAAGTGAAATAAATAAGACACAGATGTGTAAATACCATATCATTTATCTAGTATGAAATACCGATGATCTAAATGAGTTCCAAAATATATGTTATGTATTGTAAAATAGGATGAAAATGTTCAAGGGGAAAAGGGAAAGGGAGGGTAAAAGAAAGTAAAGGGAAAGAAAATAATTTGATGGTGAAAACAAGAGAAATACAAACAAAGCTTATAAATACACAGGGGGCTGGGATTGTAGGGAGGGCAGGGGAATGGAAGAAATGAGAATCATGGTGTGTCATGTATTGGTACAAATTCTCAAGGTGTAATATGATCTTAATATATGTATTAATGTACCAGTACAATCAATTAAAGGAAGTACACAAAATCTAAAAAAAATTATTTAAGAAGCCATGAGTAGAAAAAGCATTACTAGGACATGGATCTTGGAAATCTGATTGCAGAATCCACACTTCTACCCAATGTAGCAAGACTTCAAGGATATTACTAGAGCCAAAACAATGGAAAAATTAAATGTATCTTGGCCTTTGGAATTTCAATTTGATGAACTCATTATAATGACTTCTGTGGTCACTATTGGTAGCTTCTGGGATGTCATTTTCACCATCATCAAAATTAAATATTTAATGAACATCTGTCACCTACAATGTTTATGGTTAATGACAATGAAGATTACTAAGAAGGACAAAATATGGTTTCTTCTCAGCTGTCTGGCAGTTTAGTTCATAACAGTTGGCTGTCTGCATCTATGAATTTAACAGGCCTATTTTCTTATATTTTTGCGCTATAGAAAATAGTCCAAACGTTTTTATATTGTATTTAGAGTATGGTAGGGTTATAGTAGTGTAAAGATGATTTAAAGTATGTGGAAAGTTGTGCATACATTAAGTGCACAGGTTTTTAAATATTTTATATAATATATTGGAGAATCCTTAGTAATGGTGGCCACAAGCCTCTTGGAAGAAGTACTCTACGGGGATCAAGGGACAACTATAAATCACAGATTTCCATCCTGAGCAATAAATTACAAGCAAAGTTTAAAGCTACCAAAGATCACCAGTAATCTGGGCCTATCTATGAACGTGCGAGTAAGAACAGAAGAAATAAAAGTTACGGAGGGGCGGAAAATCAATACGCACAGGCAAGAGAATGAAAAGATTTCTGTTGAAGGTAAACAACTCAAGATTCCAAGATACTCAGTACCCTGAAGAACTTTCGACAAATCCGTGACAAAGTTGCCTTTGCGGTTTCCTGGCCTCACCTGACTCAAGAGCTAGGGGAAAATCTTGAATCTCAAACCAAGACGGAAAGTGCTTTCTCTTTGTCTTACCAATGAGACAGCTAGGAAAGGGTTCATTCTTTTTTTCACTAGCAGGATAAAGGGACTGTAATGAGACAAAGGGACCTACCATGAAACTGACATATTTTCTGAGTGCACTTTTGACTTCTTCTGGATTTATCCACTGGCCTAGAAAAGGGATCTGAAGAAAGCAAGGACACCTACATGAATCACCCTGTACATCCACTCATTGAGATGGAGACCGAGGTCTCCATGACGACAGCCAATGTTTTGTCTTGATTTGGTTTTACCACTGAAAGAGTTTGAAACTGTATCTGAATTCTTACACCAGAAGGTGGTATCTTAGAAATCTGGGTCAGATGAAAGAAAGTTTATATTTTAAAACCACTTTTACTGGGCTGGGGATTTAGCTTAGTGGTTCTGGCGCCTGTCTTTCAATCGCAAGGACCCAGGTTCAATCCCCGGTTAACCACACACCACACTGGACGTGGAGACTCACCCCAGCAGCAACCAGTACCACATACCACAGTGCTGGGTGTGGTGGCTCATGCCTGTAATCCCAGCACTCGGGAGGCAGAGGCAGGAGGATTGCTGTGATGTGAGTTTGAGGCTGAGCTCAGGGCCAGCCTGAATTACAAAGCGAAACCCTGTCTCAAAAAAAACCAAACAAACAAACAAACAAACAACAACAACAACAACAAAAACACTTTTACTGTGAAGGGTCAAGGAAACTGGAAAGGCCACATCGCAGAGGATGGAAACCAGTGACATCACTATAAGTGAAAAATGCATAACTGTTACTCTTCATTCAAGGCAACAAATGAAATATTTTGACCCCAAATATTCTCCCAAAAGCATGATTCCTGTTATATTGACTATAGGGGCTGTATAATGAAAATGAATAGCTCCGTGGGCAAGAATGGAGTGAAACAGTCACACAAAAAAACACATTTCTGAGAAATGGTGAATTCAAAAGAGTACACTCTGTGAACTAACCATTTTAATAGCACCCAGAAGAATAAAACATGAACGTATTTTCTTTCTGAAGTTCTGCTTGTAGAATCAGACTCATTTTTCCTCTGTCAAAGTTAGCAAATACTGTAGCATAGTATCAGAGTTTTTATTTGTTCTGTTAAGAATTACAAACCTTACCAGGCAACCGCCATTACCCCAAACCACTTTGCAAGAATATACTTTATTTTGGTTTTATTCAGCTCAGGTAGAAGTTGTAAAGAGCCAGAAAGCTCCCGAGATCAGCAGACTGCTGAGACCGGAAGTCTCATTGGCGCGCATGCTTGGTGCTTCCCCTTCGCAGCTGGGCCTGGTCTGGAACAGGCCTCCCTTGTTCTGCGCCCCAGCGGTCTCATCAATGCCCCACGCAACTGTGGCTGAGCGCTGAGCCCTCGTCTGGCAGATGGGAAACGGCATTTCAGGGAGTACCTGCTGCATTACGCGCTGATCTTCCCCGGTGAAAAAGGTCATATATATTAACAAGATGATCCCCTTGGGTTATTGAAATTTTCTATTATTTGTAAATGTTTTTCATCCTTTCGGCTTTCGCTTTGCAGAGCCTCTGGGTGGCGTATTAAATCGCAAGCCTCCAATCTTTGCAATGGGGGGCAGTGGTGAAATGGCACCTCTATCAGTTGCCCTTTTGCAAGATTTATTCCACCTTTTGTGTTTCTGTATTTCCAGAACATTTGTTTTCTATATAAAAACGATGTAAAATACTGTGAGCCACTTTTTTGCTGTTTTAAAAATCATCCTAAAACCGTACGCCAGAATCATCCATTAAATATGTGCAGAATACGAATAAGAAGCACTAGAAAGACCCCATAAAAAAAAGAAATAAAAATTGAATAAAAAAACAAAAAAAACTTGATTGAAAAAAGAACTTGATGATTGTTTTACTTAACTAGATATGTGACCTCGAACCATTTTAAATAAGTGTTTAACCTTTCTCAGTGTGAAACTCCTGACCTGAAAAATAAGAAAATTTAATCCCCTTCTAATTATTGGTATTTAACAAACGATTTAGATAAATGTTGGTAATTTAAAATACTTAATTTTACATGAAATTTGAATAGCTATGGTACATTGAAATAATTCTTTTCACTTTTAAATTTTCATTAATACATGCTTGCAGTACATGATTATATTCTTCCTGCAGAATTGGTACATGTACACAGAACACATTAATTTTTTTAACTCCCTCTTCCCCTCCTTTCTTTTCACCTTCCATTCATGTCTTGGTCCCTTTCCTATTTGAAAAAGATCTATTTCCCAGTTTCTTATTGTCTACTTTATATTTTCTTTTAGATTATTTATACTTTTAACTTATTTGGATTTCTCATATAAGAGAAACAATGTGATATTTAAGCTTGTTTCCCTGAGTTATTTCATTTCTGTTTTTATTTCTAGTAGGAACTTCTACTTCTTTTCATGTATTCTGGATCTGAACCAGTCCTATAGTAGAATATCAGCTTCCTAAGGATATTCCCTCTAATACTATTTTAATAACTATGGCCTCAGACTGTCTATAATTACTAAGCAGTAGACCCAGAAATTTATAACAGTTGGTGTTTATTTGGATTTTTTTTTTACGTTTTATGAAGTTCTGCAATGAATGTAGAGTATGTAAGTTTAAGATCAAAAATAGTGATGATAAATGAATGCATGGCTTGTTAATACTGATATAATGGAATATCACCCCAAGAATGCATCAAGATTCCACATCTATGTTGTTGGGGTTTTTTTCCTCCTCTGAGTTCTTTATTGTATCGTATTGGGAGGAATTTTATTGCAATGTGGAAATTTGTTTTTAAAAGTATGTGCTCACTTTAGTATTTTTTTTAAAAATCAAAAACGTCGTCACTGATATAACAAGAACTTTTTCAAGAAAATATAGAACATATCAAATATTTTACTGAGTTTAATTTTCATTTATATTTCATTACAATGAATGTGGAAATTACTGCACTAGTCTCAATTAGATAACACAGAATTTAAACCCTTCTCCACTGTTGGTGGGACTGTAGACTTGTGCAATTCTGACAGTTATTCTTGATTCTTGATTCCTACATTATTTAACAAGGTAATGAATAGCCACAGATGTAAATGCACTTCAACTTGGTATAAATATTCAGTTGTACCATTGATTAAAGATATCATTTGCTATTAGGAAGCTCCACATAGAATTTTGATTTCTAATTTCAGTTCAATTTGAGTTTCATTATCATATTAAATTTTAACTAAGTTTTGATCTCTTTAATCATTTATTTATAATGCTTACATTTAAATTTTTAGGAAACAAGTATATCATAGAGATGTGAATATATATAACATACATAATATGTATAATATAATTTTTCAAATTCCTTTAAAATTGTAGACTTATCTAAAGACTTAATTCCAATTTATTTTTTACTTTCTCTTTTCTACAAAACTTACCTTCCAGTAGAAATAAGCTTATGCCTCTTGATCAAAAGTAATCTAAAATAATTGAGAGACATAATGAGAGACATCATTGATGATAACTTAATTTCTCAGTGATTTGGAATTCCACTCAAGGGCATATCAGGCTCCCAAATATGTGTTAGTTTTCTTTCCAGGTTCTTTATCACATTATTCAGCTTATTTATTGTGTGTTTAGATAAAGATCCATTGCCTACTCTTAAAATTCTTCATTTAAATTCAAGCTTTGCTCCTTCAATCTGAGTGTTTAGACTTTTCTAAACATGCATGAAATATTATACATATTGTAAAGCTTCAAATAATCCTGTTTTGGTATGTTATATTTTCACTTTCATTTCACCAGTCATTTCCATACATTTTTTCATATATTTTTAATATTTTAGAAATATATACTTCCAAATATTTGTGAATTTTGTAGTTACTGCTTTTTATTAATTTCTAACTTAATTCTATTTGGGGGGAATGCATTGTGATAATTATCCCTTAAAATGGTTTGAAACTTTGTTTACTACGAAGTCAGTTTCTATAAATGTTCAAGTATTACTCATTGAGGCGTGCATGCATATATATTTATACATGTGTGTTATTCTTTGTTCAGAAATTCCATATTTTTATTACTTTTCCTTTGTGTTCTTTCATTTGCTAAAAGACATATGTTGAAAGTGTTTTACTATAATTTTACACTTTTTAAAAAATAAACAGCTAAATATTTCTGAGTTCGTATAAATGTATGTATTGTCTTCCTGAGAGACTGATTTTTTTTCCCAGTCTTATGGATTATATCTGGGGCCTTTGCTTGATCCTGCGTCCTCAGCCATTTTTTCTCTTTCTTTCTTTTCTCTCTCTCTTCCTTCCTTCCTTTATTTGTTTATTTGTTTTGTTCTTTCTTTCTTTTTGTATTTTGACACAGATTATTGCTAAGAAGTCATTAGGTTTTCTTGACTAGACTCGAACTATTGATCTTTCTGTCTGTTAGTGGCTCTAGTTACTTGTTTTTGGTAATGTTTTATTCACAAAATAAAAATGAACCCTTTTAGTAAAGACTGGTGTGTCTGCCAGAGGTGATGGAAAAGAGAACAAAATCTAGACAATCTCTTCACAGTTTAAATGTGACAACTCCTTTCTCTGCTTCAAAGCTTTGGTGAAGCTAATCTATCATGGACCACAGTGAGGAGTATAGTTATGAATCAAAACTATTAGATCTTTACACTTCTGCTTGCCACTTTCTAGCTACATTGGGTCACATATGTTTTAGAGGTCTATTTTCTACTCTGATTACAATTACTAAATTTCAGGGCCAAAGATTTAACTCAAGCATTACTGCACCTACCTTGGAAGCATAAAGCCTGAGTTCAGTCCCTGATATTGAAAAAAAATTACCAAATGTCAACAGTTTCAAATAATAATTCTTTCTGTGTTGTAACTTTTATCAAACATAGGTAGATGGGGGTTGTCTTATCTTTGGAGTTATAACCCCAGACTGATAATTCTATAAACTTAATGGAAGCATTAAATTTTGAGTAGAAATGTTAAAATGAATTATGGTTACATAATGTGATTTCAAACATGTATGCCTAATTTACTTTCACCTATTAGTAAATTATTATTAAATATTGGGTGATTTTCTTGAATTATTTTAAATTCTTTAGTACCTTCAATGATGACAAGTATGAAGAGCTGTGGTATATTCAAAAGGGACTATAAATGGGTCAGAGTGACTCACTTCAGTCATTTCCGGTCTCCAAAAGATTCCATACAGTTGCATGAATCACAACGTGAATTGCTGAGTTAGAGAAATACTTATTCAAATGGCGCCATTTTGCTTCTGAGTTCTCATTTGTCTTTCCAGATCAGAAATTCTAGCAGTCTTCCTCCAAACAAACTCTCACATTGTACATTATTTTAAATCTTGAAACCAAAACCCACAGATTCCAGTAAAGGCCTGGTTTTGATTCAAGAGCTTCTCCCTTCTTCTCTTTTTAATGTCATTTATTTTTCCTTTAGGTCTCCACGGAAGAAGGCTGGAGTCTTGCCAGAGAATATAACTGTGCTTTTTTTGAAACCTCTGCTGCCCTCAGATTCTGTATTGATGATGCCTTTCATGGCTTAGTGAGAGAAATTCGGAAGAAGGAATCCATGTCCTCCTTGATGGAACAGAAACTGAAGAGAAAAGACAGTCTGTGGAAGAAGCTAAAAGGCTCACTGAAGAAGAAGAAAACAAATATGACATGATATCTCTGCTTTAGAGCTCCCCCTAAACTTTATCAGTCAGACAGTTCCAGATGTAGCATTCTGCTTCGATATTCTGTGTCCCTCTTATTCTTTTTCAACATTGGCCTGTAGGTGAAAGTTAGATCTGCATAACTGTACCTCTTGAGGTAGTTGTTTTGCCTTTAACAGTTGGATAGATTTTGTCAATCAACCGGATATGCTGTTTAGTTTTTACAATATACTACTAAATAAAATTGACATTTCAGTTGCCTCTTTTCCCTTAAAGAGTCTAGCTTCATTTGATCTGCTGTCTGTTTATAAAAGAAATATGCAAAATTGCAACCCAAATGATAAAAGGCTCAGGGAATCTGCCTTTGCCTGATAACATTAGCAGTTTGCATTTCAGGAATCTTTGTAAATAATGAAGAAGCTTAGGAAATAATTCAGAACAGGAATCCACATCCTAGTCTCTCCTCAAATGTAGTAGTCATGGTGCCATTTTTTTGAATGATCCAGATGAATGCTAGAAAGGTTGTTAATAATAGGAAATAGATGTGGGTCATGGAAAAGCTAAAATAAAATATCCTTATATTTACAGTTCTCTGCTTCTACTGCACTAAATTCACTGGGCTGGGTCAAAAGCATATTATCTTTGAGGTGGGAAGTGAGGAAGATTATGAATTTGGTGGCTCATACAGTCACAGAGGAACCCTTGGTTCTTTCTCAGTGAGAATTCTTTCCTAGAATTGTGTCATCTCCATTACTACTGTCAGCGGGCATGACTCCAAAAACTCATTTTGATTATACTGCCAAAATCCCTTTCTATTCTGCACAGTGTCATAAGAGGCCACACAGTAGAGGGGTCTTTTTTTTTCCTGTTACATTTATAACAGGTTATAGTGTAAAATGACATTGCCCTTTCACCCATTTTTCTCATTGTGTGAATTGGTTAATTTGAATTCAAGCTGAGAGAGCACATCACCAGGAAGGACATTTGTGAATGTTTAATAGATAAGTGTTAAGGAAAACTATAAATCTATGTGTGAGATGGAATCCATCAAAACAATCTCTCTAAGTTGGAGCAATTTTTATCATAAATTAGGGAACTGGAGAGAGCAGGGGCAAGGTTACTATTCAGTATCAAATCAGTTATTTTTCATTTGTCCACAATACCTGTGATGCTTTCTAAACTCTGAGAGAGTAAGAATGAACCCCTCTGACCTGGGCCCTGGGTTCTAGTAGCTTAATATTTTTACTTGGGGGATTCACTCCACTGAAAGAATAGCACTGGGACTATACATTCTTATATAAGAGGCAGACACATTCTTTTTATAATATAGATGAGTCTAAAAGGGAACTTAGAGATTTTTCCATTTCAAGTTATTGGGTTAATATCAGTTTTCAGAATATTGTGCTTGTGGGTCCCTTTGTTGCTTGGCACTAGGTCACTTTCTCAACCCACACAGACTTTTCTATTCTTTCTCGTAGGCCCTGTGATCAAAGAAATTAGTGTGAATTATATTTGTTGTAATTAGTACAACCATGGTTTTTTACTCCTCTCAACTCATATCTTTATGGAGCAGGGCATGAACTCAGTAGTTTTCCTCATTTTAGTTTTTTTTTTTTTAATTGAATTCTTTATTGGTACATTTTACATGCACACCAAGATGACACTCAATACCGAGAATTTGTACCTGTATATGACACGAGTTAATTCTGATTTTTACCAGTTTCCCTATCCACCCTACAACCCCACCACCCCACATATACATATGCTTTCTTTCTTTTTTAACATCGTATTTTTCCCCTTTTTACTTAACCCTACCTTTTTCCTTTTGAAGGTTTTCCATTTCACAATACCTATCATACATTCTAGAACTCATTTCAATCTTCAGATTTTCATACCAGAGAAAAGATACAGTATTTATACATCTATGACTTATTTATTTCACCTATGAATATGTCATTAATGTATGCCTATATGAGTATAAATGGCTCAAACTCATCACTCCTTATGGCAGAGTAATGCTACATTTTATTAAAAAAATAAAAAAACCCACATGTTCTTTATCCAGTTTCCAGTTGATGGGTATTTGAGTTGTTTCCTAGATTTAGCTATCACATACTGAGCTGCTATGAACATGGGTGTACATATGTCACTATATAATTCTCTTAATTCTTTCATGTATATTCCTAACAGGGTCAAATGGGACCTCTAATTCTATTTTTTTAAGAATCTCCACACTGATCTCCAAAGTGGGTGCATGAGTCTACGTTCCCACCAACAGTGATGAGGTTTCCTTTCTCCTCACAACACTGCCAGCATTTGATTCTGGTTAATTTTGCAATAGCAGCCATTCTTTGTGGAGTGAGATGAAATCTCAGTGCTGTTTTCATCTGCATCTCTCGAATGACCAGTGATTTTAAGTAATTCTTCATATACTTCTTGGCTGCTTTTACTTCTTTCTCTTAAAAGTGTCTGTTCATTTCAGATGTTCATTTTTGAATGGGTCTTTTAATTTTGGAGTTATTGATTTTTCATCTTATTTTATTCAAGAAACAAATGCACCACAAATTTTCATTCTAACAAATTCATAATTTTAAAGCTTTCATAATTAGAAAAAACCAAATCAAATAAAAAAGAACAAAAATGGAGATAATAAAATGATTGCAATATTTTCTTAATGTGTTATATTTATGTTTAACCAGTAGAAAAAATTAAATTACATATATTACATGGGCACCATGTAAAATAATTTATTATGTCACACATAAACCTTGCTTACTCCATTCTGTATTTTGCAATGCTTAATCCTTCACTGTTATTCCACTAAACTTTCTCTCTCACCTCCAGATTGTCCTTTACCTTCTACAGCCCAACTCTGGAGCTCCTTTTGCCTGAGCTTGCTGCCCTCCAAAGTGCCTTCCTGTTTCCCAGAAGATAAGGTCCAGAAATAGCAATTAGCATGAATTTTTCTAGATCGGTCAATATTTTTGTAAACATAGTGACTACCTTATCCAGAAACAAATAGTGTTTAGAGCATCTCCTAACACCAACATTTTTGTGAACATTTCTGAATTTGGCTCAAAAGTTTTATACCTACCATCTCTTTCATTATAATCCTTGAGTAACTAATTTTTGTAACTTAAAAGTAAAGATCTGTATAGTTTAAAAATATATTTTGGGTTCAATTTGAGTGAACCTTCATTGCATCCAACTATTTTATGATATACTAAAAAAGAGGTTTGCAAATTGTTACTCAAGTTAAAAGTATTTTGGATAGTTATCATCAGTGGGGACAGACATACTTTAAATATTATTTCAAACAAAACTTTATTGTACAAAACTGAACCAGGAAAAATATTTAATAAGGAAGTTAGGAAGAAGATTCTGGTGAGTGACAAATTTGATTTCTACTGCTTCATTTTTCATTAACATATCCGCTCTATTACCATATAAGATGGGTGAAAAATGGCAGTCACAGAGTGTGACTTCATGTTTACGAGGCAAAAACTTGGAGAGCTGGGGTCAGGACCACTCATCATTCTCAGATACATAAGGAAGAGAGAGCTGCTTCTTTTCTCTGCAACTCATTTGTGGTTTCTTGTGAGCCTTTAACTAATGGGTACCCAGTGGCAAGAGGAATATATTTTAGAAGAGTACAATAATTTATAAAGTTTTTTTAACCAACATAACTTCTGCTTAATGCAGAAGTTCTTTACTTTTTCAAATAATAAGTAGGTATGAGGGAAAGGGGCGTGTTTGTTGTAATTAATTATTTTCCTCCAGTTTCTCTCGTTATTTTCCTCTCATCTTCTAAGCCTGCAGTATCCACTTTATTTTTTAAATCTCTTTAATCAATGGTCTGGCCTAATTCTGCTTACTGTATCAGACCAGCCATGTGGGTAGTAGGCAAATGGGCCTTGATAAAAAGGCACTGCCCTGGAGTTGATGCACTTGCCCCTTTGCCTGGGTCTCAGGATCCTTCCCAGAATAGTCCCTTTTTCTGACTCCACCTTCATCCAGACCACTTTTTGAGTCATCTTGACTCCCTTTAGGATTCCCTTCATGACTCAGTAGGGACATGGGTACAGTAGAACACATCTTCAGTGCTTCTGATCCCATGCTTCTACCTGGCCCATACAAGGAAGTCCCAAGGAGTAAATCTTTTTTTTTAATTGAAATCTTTATTGGTACATTACATATACACATCATGATTGCCGTCAACAATGAGAATTTGTACCAGTATATGACACAACTTAATTCTCATTTTTCCAATCTTAGATCAAATGTTCCTTGACAAATGGATACACAAGAAGAAACCAGCCAGCATGTAGATTAGCTATAAACACTAAATATGCCCACAGACGTGGGGCTGTGATCAGCAACCCGAGTCTTTGCAAATTTCCTTGTGGGTACTGGTAAACAGCCTTTTTATCAGTCTTCACATTATAGTTTCTGAGACAGAAGGTTTGAAAATAGATCCCAATGAATGATTATTTTCTTACTTAAATATATGTCCTTAACAAGCCATGTGCTGCACTAGTTAGTCTTTTTGAATTCATTACTGAGACACAACACTTAGAATTCACGGTTTAAGAGAGGAGAGACTTAATATGGATCAGATTTCAGTCTATAATCTACTGACTCCAAGAAAGGAAAGTGTGGTGAAATGTTTATCAAAGAAAAGATGTTTATTGGGGAGCACAACAGAGAAATAGCACCAGGGAAGAAAGAGTGAAGGATCACATCTAGCACCAAGGTCACACCTCCATGACTCATCCAAACACATCCAGGAATATGCAGTACTAATCTGCTAAGTGTTTCTTAATCCAAAAAGTCAGCAAATGATTTATCCACACTTTTTCAACTTTACAGCTTAACAGAGCTCCTAAAATATACTTAATCTCCAGGTAATGGAAATGGAATGTTGATAATTCAGTTTGAAATAATACCACTGTCCTCTGTGCAACTTGAATTGCAATAATAGTTCCTCAAAGAATCAATAATTTCAGCACTTACTAAAAGTTAAATTCTTTTTTGTCAGGCAAACTCAACTGTGAAACTCTGAACACCAAGAACAACCTACACAATCTCAGGGTAAAATGGTACAGATAAACTAAATGTTACCATTTCACAAAAAAAAAAAAAAAAAAAAAAGGAAAGAGCTTTAGTAAAGAATTAAAAGCAGGGCCAGGGATTTAGCTCAGTGGTTCCAGTGCAAGGGCTCGGGTTTGATTCCTGGTAACCACATACAACAACACAGGCATGGAGACTCAGCCCACCGGCAATCAGTACCACATACCACAGTGCCAGGTGTGGTAGCTCATATTTGTAATCCCAGCACTTGGGAAGCAGAGGCAGGAGGATTCCAGCCTGAACTACAAAGCGAGACCCTGTCTCAAAAAAAAAAAAAAAAGTGAGCAACACTGCAATAGTAAAGGA
>PVIR01033806.1:0-17622 GCA_004026965.1 Petromus typicus
ACTCAGGATGAACTCCAACAACTTTTAGGAAAAATTCCACATACTCCATGAACGTGAAAATTTTGCCACCAGGGGGAACTTAGAAGTTTTTGTTTGTTTGTTTTGTTTTAAGATTTGGGAAGAATAATCCAGCAAAAGTTTTGAGATACTATGTCTAGGAAATCTACCTGTTACAAGTTTTATAAAAGAAGGATTAGACTCAGATTGGTCAATGACTAAGGTGGGTGGCTCACATGTGTGTGCTGCAGGGGACACAGGAGCAAAACGGATCAGTGCAATCTGGCCATTTCTGTAGGGTGGGGTCTCTCCTGAGCACCAGCAGAGCCACTGTGTCAGCTGTGGCACCTGCCAGCTATTCCCTTGTCTGTGCTTCTGCTCCACGTGGGATGCACCTTGGTGGCACCCCACAGCCACCTCCAAAGCTATCTCTGAGGGGTGAGCATGAGGATATAGGGTCTTGGTCTTTCCACCGTGAAATGGTAGTAGAGTTCATCCCTTATCCCAAATATGAAGTCATCTTGTAGCAGTCTAAGCAACTGTGGTCAAGGAAGAGAAGAAAATCAAATGTTCCTGTGAGGACCTCATGGAGGGCCCAAGCCATGACCTTTTCTGATCTGGGCGTTGTGACATGTAGATGATGCAGGAGCAGCCAGCCAGGGCTCTCCTTATGAGTAGCTTTCCCCTTGCCTTGCTAGGGGTAACATTCTAGAAACCTCGATGTGATATAAAATTTGCTTGCAGCTCCTTGGCATTCCTCTCCCTTTTGCTGAACTACTGATCACGGCTCTGTTTTCCTCAGTTATTTAAGGCTAATAGGTGGTGTGTGTGTATGTGTGTGTGTGTGTGTGTGTGTGTATGTATGTATGTATGTTTGTGTAAATATGTGTACATGTACTCAGGTTCTGGCAGGCATGAGCTTTGCTTCCGAGATTAAACGATTCATTTATTTTTGTGCTCATTGCCATGGCTGTGTGACCACCATTCCTGCCTATGCCCCACACACGATCATTTCTTGCCTGCCTTGACTTCTGTCCTGGGCTCCTGAGCCACCTTCTCAGGGACAGCAAAGCCACTGTGCTATTGGCCCCTCATGCTATGCTCTACACTCATTTTAGGCCTGTCCTTCACTGCTCATCCTTGAAATGAGTGCAAACACCATTGTGAGAAGCTGAGAACTGCAAGTTCCCAACACTGAGATCTCTGAGGGTTTCTGTGAGATGTTTGAGGCTGTAAGTGCTCTGATACTTACTCGGTCACTGTGGGCACTTGGATTGACCAGGGCCTTACTGAGATGTGGCTGCAGCTGAGCTGTGTGTCTCTGCAGGAAAGGCCATTGCAGCACAAGGGAAGAGATAGAGCAAACTGACAGCACACTGGAGGGACAGTGGAGTCCTTGCTCTGCCTTCATCCCCTGTCACCCACTGCAGGGGGGCTTCATCTACTGCCTCACAATGAGGGTGACCTCAGGCTTCACACCTCCAAAGCGAGAATTATAAGGCTTCTAGGGGAGGCAGGTGGGTCAACCAGGAGGCTCAAACAGGTTTGGTTCTTGGACTACGCAGATTCAGGCTACTGGCAGCCTTCTTAATGCTGCTATGACACAGTAGGGCAGTCAGATACATCATGGGTGGGTGTGTGGGGACTTCTGAGACCTCTTGATATGCCTGGCGTGGAACTCTCATCTATCATCCTGAAGTGAAAGCTAGAAGAAAGTACATGGTATGGCCTGATCTTGTGGTCACTTTCAGACTATAGCAATACGTGGTGCTCACCACATCTCCTGCAGTATTTTGAGGAGCACTCGGCATGTTAGTATATATTGTTTGAGTGATTCATTTATCTAACACCTTGGTTCTAAGCCTTTTGGGGGAAACGGTTTGCTGACTTTATCATTATTTTGTACATTTCTTTGGCTTATTTTGATCCAAGATAAGTGTAATGAATTTTTGGCAGTGGGTCTTAAATTTTGGAAAAGTGTGTAAATTGAGATTAAAGAGGTGTAGGAGGTTAGTAACAGCCCTTTTAGAGGTCTGATGTATGGGCTAAGCAAGAAGTCCAAGAAGGGGGAGTTTCTCCTTCTTAGTTAGTAGAATCTATAATCTCCTGGTTTTAATCTGTTTCAGGGAATTCATTTCTTTCCTTTGGTGAACATTCATGGTTTCCATCATTTTTCTAAGTTGCTCTATATATATTTTTTTTATCTGTGTCTACTTTAGATTCACTGACTATGTACCTTCATCTCTTTAGCTACCTGAGAAATTATTTCTGATTTTTTTTCTAGAGCCTCAATCATCTGCTTTGTTACTTCCACTGCCACGATTTCAGAATGCTCAGGATTTCTTTGACTTCATTGCTCCTTGAATATGCCCTGATCAAGCTGGAGTTCTTGGATTGCATCTTGCTTCTGTGTTTTCTCATTTTCTATTTTTAAAAAATTTGTTTTCTGCATTGATGGCTCTAGATTGTTTATGTTAAATACCATTATTACTAGTACTGAAAGATCCTTAGGAAATGACTACTTTCCAGAGATGTATTATAGGTGTAACTGGTTTTGGCTTTTCAGTCTGTCCCAAGATCCTACCTCTTCAGTTTATTAGGGACGAGAAGTTGGAACTTATTTGGCCTAGCACTAGGTTCTTTGGTACTGTACTATCATATTTTGTTAAGACCCTCAAACAAGCTAAGTATTGGCATATAAAGAAGAACAATTGATCACAACATCTATTTTACCTTGATTAAAGCAGTAATTAGTAATAGCAGCAGCATCAAACACAGCCTAGAAAATGACAAACTATGGTAACTTATTAATTTGCTACCTTTAACCATAGAATCAAGATTTACATTTATATCACAAAATCTAAAACAAATTGCAAAATTATATACAGTCATTATACTTCCATAAAGCAATTCTACCCTCAGAGTAGGGAATTTTAAAGGGATAAGAGGGAATAGTAGAGAAACAGAAGTGAAATTGATTAGAAGCAAGGCAGAAGGAGAAAGGAAGATTATCCAAGCTTTGGCGAATAGTTGAGGAAGACAGGAGGGAAAGAGGGAAGAAATAAAAACAAGAACAAAACAAGAGAAAGAGAAAAAAATTAAATAAAGAAAAGGGAAAATGTTCAGTTCAGGGTGTATCTCTATGGTCACTGGTAGACAAAGGAGGCAGACAGAGACCAGATCTGACCTGGATGGCTCCAGCAATCCTTCAATAGAATTAGGGTGGAGTAATGGATAATTCCAGCAAACCTGCACTTTGATTTCCACAATTCAGGGTGAGCCTGCTCTTGGGCTGTGTGAGTCTGGGTCCTAAGAGGGTCAGCCCCATAACACTTCAAGTGTCCCTTGTTGGCTTGAACTCGACTTCCTGAACCTGGACATCTCTCACAGCTGCACCTTTCCAGACAGAGGAATCCCCAAGGCAAAGCCCACCCAGGCTGCTCTGAGTCTAAAGTTCAGCTATCCCTTTCCTAAAAATGGCATCCAGCCTGCCGCCCTGTCCTTTGTATTTTTGGACAGGAGTCACCAGCTTGTGCGACACACAGCATATACACTGCTCTGTTTGAATGCTGTTTCTCCAGAGACATTTACAGAATCACCCACAGTAACCATGCCTCTAGATTCAAGTTGTCTCCGTCACTCTGCAAGCTGGAAGTCAGGGAGAAAGTGCTGTTTGCCACCTCCATTTTTTGGATTTAGGTCGACTCTTTACTCTTGCCATGGGCTCCAGTCCTCCCTGCAGATTCTTCCTAGGTTAGGGGAATCCATTTTCCCTCCTTCTCCAAGTTGCTATATTCTAGCATCTTAATTCTGAATTTGAAGACTGATTTCCCACTGCTCACCACTCCACCGTTGTCCCAGAAGTCTTTATGGGAGTTTCAGGAGAGACAGTTACATTTGAGAATTAGTCAAGGGAAACTGCAAAAGATGGCTACAATGATATATGCCTATAATCCTGGCTACTCAGGAACCTGAGGCAGGAAAAGCAAAGCTTGAGGCCAGCCTGGCCACTTCAGGAGACCCTGTCTCAGAACAAAACATAAAAAAATTTCTGGGAAGTTGCTTACTAATAGAACACCCATGGTGTTCTAAACTAAGGACCACTAAGACAAATAAGTGATAGCTGCAAAGAAGGGGAAAATTATTTTAAGATCCTTAAATGATGAGTAGGATTTGGTAACAAAGATCGACAAAGTCTCAGGACAAAGAAAGACAGGATTTTCCTTACAATTTCGTGCACTCCAGATTAGCTATAGCCTTGTTACAGGTCAGAATATGAAGGAGTGAGGTCTGGGAATGTTGATAGCTCCTATTGTGGAGCCATCTTTGGAGATTCACCAAGTTTTTCAGTTGGAAATACTGGTTTATCACAGTAAAAATACAAAAAAATAGAAAAACCAGTTGGGCTACTAAAATTGTACAGATGAGAACAGATTAAGTTTCAATAGATGATTAGCAGTACAAATAATAAACACATTTTTAGATACTGAAAATCCAAGATTCAAGAACTAAAGGGAAGGAAATGTACACATGGGTGGGAATGGCATTGGTGTGTTGATGGTTTAGTAGGAAACATTTAAAGGAATCTTAAAATGACTATATAGGACAAAGTTTCCCAACATGGCCACCATAG
Organism: Petromus typicus; assembly: GCA_004026965.1. Taxonomy (NCBI): domain Eukaryota; kingdom Metazoa; phylum Chordata; class Mammalia; order Rodentia; family Petromuridae; genus Petromus; species Petromus typicus. Next base: position 4,631 of record PVIR01033806.1, read on the forward strand.
ACATTTTGGAGAGAATATTTCTTATGGCGCCTAATGCATTACAGGATACTTTATGACATCCCTATCTTCTACTTATGACGTCTATGACACTACAGACAATCATACAATCAACAATATTTGACTGTCACTTCAAACTTAAAGAAGCTGCATATTTTGAATGTACATGAAGCCTTTCCTAAATGTTCATTTCACCTGTACACATCATTTTTTCTAGGAAACTCAGAGATAAAGCAACTTTTGAATAGTGTCCACATTATCTTCCTATCTGAAGTAATTTTGTTTTGGTAGTATTCAGGATTGAACCCAGGGCCTGATCCATGCTGGGGAAGCATTCTACAATTGAGCTACATCTCCTGGTCCCTTAAGTATTATCTGTGTTTGGTCATCCATATTATGTGTATAATTAGACTTTGTAAATCTGAGTAACTGGACAGCCTGCTTAGTAAACTTTTAAATCTATTTTTACTATACCTGTACAGATGTTCTCATTTATAATAAACTGTCCTTTGTCCTTTGTATTTTATTTCAAAGAGACAGACAGACAGACAGACAGATAATTTTTTTTTTTTAGTTTCTTGAGACAGGGTTTTGTTTTGTAGCTCAGGTTGGCCCTGAACTCACTAGGAGCCCAGGCTAGCCTTGAACTCACAGCAATCCTCCTGCCCTGGTCTGTCAAATGTTGGGATTACAGGCATGAGCCACCATGCCTGGCTTCCTAACTTATAATTTTTAATAGACCAGTGATTATAGATCTTGACAGCTCTTTTTTTTTTTTAACTTATAATTTTTTTTTTTAGTTTGACAAAATTTATTGATTATTTTAGTAAAGACATTTATCTTGTTTTTCATCTTCAATTTGTATTTCATTTGAGTCAAGAATAGTATATAGGAAACAGATGGTATTTTAAAAAATAGTAAAGTGAATAAAAATGCAGTTTGCTTGCATAAATTAATGTACCTTGATACAATTAAAACATGTAAGAACTACTAGTTCTACACATATTTGTGCTATTTTACTTGGAGTTTAAATTGAACTTTAAGCACAATATGAAGGAACAATTTATTAAGCGTATGTCCAGATTTCTTGTCTGGAGTTACTACCCATTAAAAAAGATTAGCAAGTAACTACCACCAATAAAACAGTCTGAAGCTACCTGCAAATTTAATACTGTAGGAACTCCGAAGGAACATATTTATCATTATTCTTTTGTCTGTGACTGTGCTTTCCAAGATGCATTTAACTGTCCCTTTAAAACGCCATATACAATACAAAAGTACAAAACATACTATAATACTCAAATCTAACAGCATATGTGATGAGCAATTCCATAAAATGTGTTTGAAGATGCATTCTTTCCTTTTCAGTACCTACAACATGCTTTTGAGAGGCTACTGGGCATTATGTATACACTTAAATGATATACTTGTTCTAGTAAGAAATTCTACAGTGAGTTCAATATTATAATCTTTTGATACTTAAAATTTCAAGTGTGAACTATTTTTAATTATACTTTTCTTCAAATTGAGCTTTGTTTAGGAAATAAGTGCAAAAGAAACTATGATATACTGGTTGATATATAAATTTTGAATTTCATTCTGTAATATAAAAGAGGTGGATGTTGATACCTAAGTTTTCATTTCTCATGCTATATTTTGAAAAGTAAAAAAAAAAAGGGGCCGGGGATACAGCTCAGTGGTTCCGGGTGCCTGTCTTGCAAGCACAAGGACCTGGGTTTGATCCCCGGTAACCACATAACAATACTGGGTGTGGAGACTCACCCCAGCAGCAACCAGTACCACATACCACAGTGCCGGGCGTGGTGGCTCACGCCTGTAATCCCAGCACTCAGGAGGCAGAGGCAGAAGGATTGCTGTGATGCGAGTTTGAGGCTGAGCTCGGGGCCAGCCTGAACTACAAAGTGAGACCCTGTCTCAAAAAACCTAAAAGAAAAAAAAAAACAATTAAAACTCATTAATTACCAAGACAAAAAGAACAAGGAATTCAAAACTGTGAAAGCTAACCAGGTCAGCCAAGGCTGTATAAAAGGCCTACCATTAAAACAACAGGAAAGCAAGAGGATGGATGAATTTCTTAGATCATACTCAACTACAAATTTATTTAACATCAGCCTCATCATACTATGTGCTTTATAGGGAACATCAGTTTTTCATATATAACTCAATTATTATTTAAAATACAGTTCAGGAAACAAATTTCCCAAGATAAAATTAAGCCTTAATGCAGCACATTAGTTCTTCCCTCAATCAGAGTGACTACCTATGAATTTTGAATAACCTGTTATTATTTTCCAAGTGGTTATTCATCTTTGTAAACTGAATGATGTTTCTCCTCCAATAGGGCTTCAGTAAACAATTCAAAGTTGTTAGTTCAGGGCCTGGAATTTAGTTTAAGTGGTACCACACCTACCTTGAAAGCACAAAGACCCTGAGTTCAATCCCTGGTACTGCAAAATAAAAAAAAACAAAGAAAAAGTTACTACTTTATTCTAAAAGCAGTTTTTAGCACTCTTCATTTGAAATGTACCTCCACTATTCTCCTTTGAGATTTTTCAATAGATGAAAAGATGAATATATTCTATAAATTTCAGATTTAATAGAGTGAATTTGGCTTTTGTTTTATAATGCTTGGAATTAAAACAGGGCCTTGTGCATGCTAGGCCAAGTACTCTCCCCCTGAGCTGCAATCCCATTTTTTTAAATTAATTAATTAATTAATTAATTTATTTATTTGAGACAGAGTCTCGCTTTGTAGTTCAGGCTGGCCCTGAGCTCAGCCTCAAACTCACATCACAGCAATCCTCCTGCCTCTGCCTCCCGAGTGCTGGGATTACAGGCGTGAGCCACCACGTTCGGCACTGTGGTATGTGGTACTGATTGCTGCTAGGCATGAGTCTCCACACCTAGTATTGTATGTGGTTACCAGGGAATCAAACCCAGGCCTTGTGCTTGCAAGACAGGCACCTAGAACCACTGAGCTAACTCCCCGGCTCCCTATTTCTCTTTTAAAAGATGACACAAAATAAGACATACAAATAAGACAAGAGCACTGCTGTAACAAAATTCAAATGTTTAATTTTTTCAAAACTTAACTATACTAATAAAAATAAATTATATTTAGACCACCTTCAATATTTGTACATCATCTTCATACAACTATAACAGTGCTTTCAAAGACATTTGTAAAGTATATTAATTTTACGATTAAAATGAGCTTCAAAAATAGGGCAACATTATAGAACATTAGTCTGAAATATATCTCAGTGCCGAGAGGTACATTGTTATTTATTAAATTAACTGTACTTGTATTCAAAATAACATGGCTTTAACTTAATCATTTCTTGTCCATTTCAGTGATTTCTTGGATCCAAAACAAAATCTGTGTATTTATTTCTTTGAAAACATCATTTGTTGACCGTCCTTTGACTGCCATGGAATGATTTGCCTTCTCAATCCAGTAGATCTTATTGGGAGCTTGCATTTTCTGTGCCACTTTCTCCAGCAAGTTCTAAGAAAGGAGAGTAAAGAAGATACTAGCCATACTGTTTTGATACTTAATTAAAAATTCTCTCCTCCACCCATACGAACATCTACTCACCAAGTACTTATTATCTATTAGGCAGACAACTTTCTTGGCAATGGAATGTGTAAAGAAATGTGACAGAAGTGGTGGCCCACTTCTCTCAGATACAATGGTATGGAAGGACAGAACAAGCATTTGTTATTGACAAAAAACAAATTAGAAACTTTCAAAAATTAAAAACAAAACAAAACAATAACCCTCTTTTTCCCAAGGAAGCTATATGCTGTGAGAAATATCTGTTTCACAATATTGGGCTACTATCTGGTAATGAACAATGTTTAAGAGTCAGTTTTATAACAGTTGGAATGTTGAAATGATAAAACAAATGCGCTCACTAGAAATGAGAACGTGCACACAGAAGTCCTTCATTTCCCCAAATAAAGGTTAATCCATTTACTAGGTCTTTCCAGGGAAATGCATTTTGTCAGTATGCTTATATTTTTAGGTTCTGCAAAGAACACCCAAATCAAAGGAGAACTAGCATTAGATTAGCACTGTCTAGCACTACACAAATTGCATAAATTATAACAGACAAGTTCCTTTCTAAAAGAGATAAACAGATTCCATACATTCAAATTATAGTAGACCAAAAGATTCAAATTATAATGACAAATCTTCTCTTTTTAAAGAGACCGAATGTTGTAGGTAATAGCTTCCTTCTAAGATGTCTGATTTCATTTTCTTTCTCATTCATACAGAAATCAATTTGTAATTCACCTTTTCACACATTTCATCTGCTGAGCCTGATACAAACAGTACGGGACCTTTCAGACGGAAGAGGTCTTCGTCCCTGAGTTTGTGCTGCTGCTTTGGATGGTGCAGTGGGTATGAAATACAAACGAGACCCCGGACGAATTCATCAGCTTCATCTGGTTCAACGTGACACATGACAGATGCAGCTGCTCTGGAGCCCATTGAACGACCTAACATCGATTAAAATTCAGTTCAGTGTGAAAGAAACATGTACATAAAATGGCAGTGATAATGTGGCAAAATTAGATTTCAGTTATTGTTTAACATTTTGCTAACCAAAACAATTACTTAACTTCAAAAGATGATAATTAACAAATCTGCAATACCTATAATGGAAACCTACAGCTTAATGAGGAGGTAAACATTGACCATAATTAAGTCAAATTTGGAAAAGAAGCTATTTTGGGGGAAGAATACTTAAAAGGGTGAGGACATTGCTTATGAAAGAATTATTTATAAAACAGTGATTCAAAAACATAAAAGGAGACATCTTCAGGTTCTAATATACAAATTTTAAATTTGCTTTAAATATGTGAGTACTTTAACATCAAGGAGGTCACTTACCAAAACATAATTCTTATTTAACTCCTTGCTATCAATTTTAATATTAAAATGGCTGTTTAACAAGAATTCACAAACTTTGCAATTTACCTCCAAGGAAAACACCTGCAAGTTTGTATTCTCCTGAGGTCTTCAGGTAATTCTACATGAAAATAATGAAAAGATCATGAATTCTTCTATGCAGCATTCTATTGAACACTGAAGACATTATTTCTTAACATTACTGACATGTATGAAAACTTATGCAAAGAACCACATAATCTTAAAAGAATCTTCTTGGAAAACTTTTCTTACCAATTCTGGTCATCTTTTCACTATTAAATCATATGTTTGCTAATACAACCATATATTGGAAAAAAGGGATTACCTTCATAAAAAGATTCAAGCAATTAGATATTTGTAGATAAATTATTTTAAAAGGCCAGTAAAGACTTCCAATTAATACCAAAATTGGGAAAACTAACATCTAAAGTTCTGGATAACTTAGCAAACTTGAAAAGATTTAAATTTTGAAAATTTCAGATGTGAGGTTTTACTTATACTTTAAGCAACATTTCTAATAATAATAATATATATATATATATATATAATTTACACATACATAGAGAAAACTCTGTCCCATTTGCACAAGCACAACATGGCAGATAAAGTACTCCAAATGTGAGAGAAAAAAAAATGTATATATAACATACATACATATATATATATACACACACACACACATACATACATACATACATACATACATATAGGAAATAAATTCTAAAGTTATACAATTCCAGTGAGAAAAACTTAAGTACTTTCCTGGGCAGAGTCACGAGGGAACATTTATAACGTATACATTCATCTCTATGGACATCAACTGATGGCAAAAAAGAGATATCTGACAACTCAACATCCTCTGGGTACTGATGGAAACTTACGGATCTCATGAAAAGATTTTTCTGTCAAACCAATGACTGCTTACAAAATTTGTCTTAAACTTATTAAGAATTTAAAATCAATTCTTAACAATAAAGAAATTCTTACCAAAACTGCCTTATAGGCCTTAATTCTATGTACAATATTAAGGCCTTTGCAGGTAAATCTCAGGCAAAAAAACCCATGAGATGCAAGATGTGATGCTAATGACATCAGGTGAGGAAGATTCATATCTCCTGATGCTCCATGTGTAAGAATTATTCCGTATGTTAAGTTCTTGTTAGGTACCAAGCAAACAGCATCCAGTAATTTATTTCCAAAAGGTATTTTTAATTTAACCTAAAATTCAAGAGAATAAAGGGATTACAATAAAATTAACCTTTTGACTATTCAGACAATTGAAGAGCTATACACATTTGTTCTGTAAAAGTCAGGACTCAAATCATCATCTTCAAATAAAAAGTAATTCTAATAGTTAACATATGGTGTTCAGTGCATGCTACATACTATAAGTGCTCTATATTGTTATTATTTTAGATTTAAATCTTCCTCATAGTTCCATAAGGAAGGCACTATTATTGTACCCATTTTATAGGTAAGGAAGGCACAGTGGGTGAAGTAACCTGCCAAGCTTATACAGCTATTCGCTAGGATTTAAACTCAGCCAGGTTGCTACAGGGCCCTGCTTCTTAACGACTAGTGACCTGCCTCTCAGAGGGCAGAAGCAAAATAAGAAAAGTATTCTGATGCCATAACAAAAACTGATGATAGAGAAAATATGAAAATATTACCTCCGTATGACTCATTTTCACTGCTGAATAATAAACTGAAAGTGCATTACATTTGAGAAGCAAAGGCCATCTTCCTGAAAAGAAGATTTTGTTGTGAAAGGTGAATTGTCAGACTTTAGTATGACATAAGAACTATGAGCACAGTCAGTCACTAAAACATACTTATTCAGACTACTTCTCTAAATACCTGCTTCCTTGTGTGTATTTTATCACATGTTACTTACAGGGCTCAGTGGGCACTGAGCACTGACTAGACATGTGGGGCTGGCAGATGTCATATATGATAAACATGGTACCTTGACAGGGAAGACAATTCACTTCAAAGTAGGCTATTATCTTGGCAAAAATATTGATTTTAAAAATATATACATGAACACACAGTTTTGTAAGATCATCATTCTCAACTCTCCTCACCTTTCTACATGTGTTAACTCACTATCATGCTCCTCTCTCTGCTTCCCTGAGACAGAAGCGCATATCCTTCCTATGGCACCCTGAAGAGCCTCCCAGGAGGGAGAACATGCATCTTACCCTATTGCCTTTGGGTCTGCACCCAGATTTCCCTGGCTGAAGGCATCCCATGTTACCTACTTTCTATGTATCTTTCCAGATGGTACCTGCATTCTTATATAGGTAATTGCACATAACACAAACTTTTAAAAGAAAAATTTAAACATTCTTTCTCCTCCCCAGCCACACAATTCTTTTCGATTCCCAGAGCAATCAGTGTGATCAACTTGTGTGTGTGTGTCTCTCTCTCACTTGCTCACAACAGTTATTTGAACCTAGGAGGTATTAATCTGGCTCAAAAGTTCTGGAAGTTAAATGCAAAATGATGAAATTTAATTTTCAGTGTCATGATTTTCAGAAAGATATTCCTATGGAAAAAAAAAACATATTCCTATGAATACACCTTGTATCTCCCAATTCAAATATCCTCTACTTTCTCAAGATAAAAAGCCTCCAAAACTTCTAACAACTGGAAACACACTCAAAGAGGGAAATGGGATCAGGGTCTAGATATTTAACTGCTTCTTTAAAAGATTTTACCTATTGCCTTTTCATTTAAGTGTTCCATCCCCTTCAATCCCAGCTCCTAAGGTATGGGGTACAGACAGTTTCTATGCATGTTCAAGATTCTTATGATTTATACAGAATTATCTTACAGCATTCCTTACTGCTGGTTTAAGATTATGTTAAGGTTTGTTAAACCATTTGCTTTGCTGGGCATGGTGTCACACTTGTGCAATGGCAGCACTTGGGAGACTTGGGCAGAAAGATCGCCTAGAGTTGGAGGCCAGCCTAGGCTGCATAGTGAGTTCAAGGCCACCCTGGACTGCATAGCAAGACCCTGTCTCAAAAAAAAAAAAAAAAAGACATTTGCTTCCTACAGCCAATTTCCCTATGTGGTTAATGCCTTTAAAAAATAAAAACATTTATAAAACCCAACCAAAACAAAACAAAAAACCTGCCTGCAATTTTTGTGCGATTTGGGAAGAAGAAAATTGGAGCGTGTTTTCAGTTATTATTTTAGCTTTGAGTGCTCTTCCATTCTGTAACATCGGGTTTGGTGTTTTGTTTTGGGAACACTCTCCTCTCCTCCAGATTTCCTGATGAACAGCTTGTGCAGCACAACTGGTGCACATGTCCTTGACTACTTCATAAATACTGCCATTGTCCCCGACACAATTTCAAGGCAAGTTGCTCCTGTGCTCTAATCTCTGCCTCTGGACTCCGATAAGGGAGATTTTGAAGCCTAGCTCAGCTTCGATGTCTTTCACTGCAAACGGAGAAAATAACACCGAGTTTCTACAGATACTAGATTATCCATTTATGACCTGAATTCAGTGTTGTGAGTAAAACACATGTCGAGCATTCAATAGCTGACATTCCTCATGACTCCGTACGGCAGAATCCTTCACCACACCTTGCGGTAGGGGATCAAAAGGCCATAAAAACTCGACTTTTAGTTGAAACGCATTTGCGTGTTATTTGTTATGGCGACAGCTGTCACGGGACAAATGAGAACGTTACTGAGTTTAAGTCTTCTGGGGGTCGGGTCAGCACCACTCACCCAGCAATAGTGAATACGAACAGAAGGAAGCGTTAAGAAAGGGGGGCGCAGGGGTTTGGGGTCCAAGGCACTTGGGGCTTATTTCTGCTCAAAAGCGCGCGCGCGTGTCCCGGGAGGACCCCGGCGACTGAGACGCCCCAAGCTGGCCCTGCCCTGCTGGGCGCCCTCCTCTGCGGGACCCACCAATCCCCGGCCTCCGAGCCCCTCTTGGTCGTTGTCACAGCCCTAGTGGCGGCGCCCACTTGCACCGTTACACTTACCGGGAAGGCAACGCTGCCGCCAGCGCCCAACCGCGCTCACTCTCTTCAGGGAGCGAACTCGCACGCTCGAAGCGACCGCCGCGCCTCCGCCGTCAGCGCGGCCCCGATCGCGCAAGCGCGCACAGGCCACGCCCCCTCGGCTCGCGGTCGCGCCGCGGGGCACGCCGGGAGCGGGAGTCCTCGGCCAGCCTTGCGGGATCCGCTTCCCGCCCGGGAAGTTGACGTCAGCCGGCGAACGAGGCGGGAGACTGAGCAAGGCTGAGGATCCAGCTGACCTGCGTTCCGAGTCCCCCTGCTTCTCCCCGTGCCATCCCACCCACTCCCTTCTAAGTTCTTCGGATCGGAAGAGACGGAGGTCACCTCTGACCAGTCTCATGCACACTCCGCAAACGCAGGATCTGTTGACAGAAACACACAGAACCCCGCTGCTCCTTCCACTTGCCTCAGAGTAGGCCAAGCCTCTCCAGGATCGTTGCTTGATTGTGGAAACAGCCATGTATGCCTGTAATTTGAGCACTTAGAAGCTGACGCAGCAGGATTGCGCGAGTTCAAGGCCATCCTGGGCCAGTGACACTGGCCTACAAAGAAACAGCTACTTGAATGGTGCCCGCCCTCATCCCTACCTGTTCCCTGTGTCAAGTGGACCCTGTGGCAGTGAGGCCCTGCCACTCAAAACCCTCTGAAGGGTTCCCGCACCGGCCACCTCCGACCTCAGATACCTTGAATTTCCTACTCTTGTCTTTCCCCCGGTACCTTTAGGTCTAGGTAGCTTGGTCTCTTTGCCGCTGGCAATTTTGCCCTGACTCTTCCTGCTCCGCAACCATTTCCTTTCCTTTGCTTCACTGTTATCATGAAAAGTTAGCAGGTACAAATGAAGTTGTAACAGAGTCCCATCGGTCTGTTAATTGCGAGGTAGGAGAAAAGGGAATGCACCATTGCTTTAGAGCCAAGGCCCTCTTCTGGTGATGGTGAGGCCTCTTGTGTCACCACTGCCTAGACCCCAATACCACTACCATCCCCCACAGCAAGGAAGCATCTATGCTCTTGCATCAGAAGCACCCAGCTTTGGAGGTGACAGGGCTTGCTGGCCCACTGAATACTGTCTTATTGAGAGGCTTTCCCAGCAAGATGCTAGGCCAGGTCATGTGACCTTTGAAAATATGTCTGTCCTGTAGCTGAATTTTAAAAACCTAGTTATACAAACGGTGATGTTGCTACCAGCAACTCCCCGGCTGGGATGACGAGTGCAGGAGAACAGTGGGGCCGCACTGCTATGGTCTGCAAGGCTTCCCTGCGCCTCTTGAGCCGCAGTACTTTGGGATGTAAGCATAACACAGGAAGTCTAGTGTTTCTCGGTTTCCACAGCACCAGGAGCCCAACCCTGGTTGTAACCCAGTCCCTGTGGTACAGAAATGCCTATGCATGAACCTGGAAGCCTGCACATGAACACATGGGTGCCAGGATGAAACGACCGGACACACGCACCCTTATCACATGAAATTTTCATTCAAACCTTTTTTTCTGAATAGCTACCTCTGTTTACTCTTGTTGAACTCTATTCTTAGTGGTGGTCTAGTAATCACAGTTAGTATATATTTGTGGGATATCAATATTTGGTTTGTCTTAGGGTTTATACTATAATGTAGATTTCTAAGGTTACAAAGGGCACAGTATTTGTTATTACTGTATGTCAACACGCAGTTTTTCTCAGATTTACACCCGTGTTTATAACAGCACAATTCTCAATAGCTAAGTCTTGGAAATGGCCTATACATCCATCAGCAGATGTATGGATAAAGAAAATGTGGTATTTATATGTATCAGAGTATTACATTATCATCCAGAATGATGAATTTGAGTAATTTGTAGGAAAATAGATACATGTTAAAACTCTAATGTTGAATGAAGTCAACCAGATGCATAAGTATAAATATCCCGTGGTTTCTCTCATATAAGAAATCCACATTTTAACTGAAAAGCAAAATAAATGATAGATAATAGAAAGAAATGTAAATTATCCATAACTTTTGGCTTAGTAAATTCACCAGGAAGTTTTGGATGAGATGAGAATTAGAAAGAAGGCGATAGAGATGATGAATTAGTATGGTCTGGAACTGTGATGGACTTCTCCATGTTTCTGCATTCAAGAAAATCTGTAGACATCTGCATATTAATGGTGATTCTACTGAGGAGAGGACAAGGCTTGGAAAGAGTTGTCTTTCTAAATTATTTCTGTTATTTATTAAAAGTAAATTACTCTATACTTTTTGTTGTGAATAATTGCATGTCTTTGGGGAGTTAAAAAATTGTATCCAAGAAGCCCATTGGAGCCTGTGTTCAGATCTCCCCAAGGGTAGCGATCTTGCATAATTACAAAAAATCAGAAACATGATACCAGCATGGGGCACAGAACTCGCTCAGGTATTGCCAGCTATATGTGCCCTTGACTCCAGTGGGTTTAGCTCTACTTTGTACATATTCATTTAATCACCATTTAATCACGAGACCAGAGTAATCCACCACCCCGAGTGTCCCGCAGGCTACTCCTCAGATCCCTACCACTTCTCTCTCCTTCTACAACACTTATTTTTTTCCACAGAGTGCAGTGATGTATTATGGAGTGACACATGTGAATCTTTTGGTTCAGTTTCTCAGCTCTAGTCCCCAAATCAAACTGCAAGTCGAGTTTTCTGTAATCACGACCTCTGTAGATATTCACAGAGGGGAGGTGTCAATTCGCTATCAGGCTATCATGGAATCCAAGTTCAACAGCTCGGGTCAGTCTCAGATTCCTCACTGGACTCTCATCTCTCCTCATTCAGAATTAAAAGATTGATAACACAAGCAAGACTGATTAAGAACCCCATCCTGTCAACACCTGCTTTTATCTATTTTTACCCCTGAAGGCCATGTTCTTTACAAGAATTTCTGCCAGGCTAAGGTGTCTGTCCCCTGAGGCCCAGAGAACACACAGCTGTCTGTGGCAGTATGACTGAGATGGACTGAAATGGCACCTCTTGGGACGAAAGCTGTAAATGAGGACCTATGTCCCAGGAATTTCGACACTTCTATATTTTGGGAAGAATTCCTAAGGCTTTAACAGAATCACAGAGTGAAAGAAGTAGCACTTCTGGTCACTTTAGCTGCTGAAGGTCACCTACTGGATAGTGCAGACTGCTTTATTGCTGATAAGAAATACCATGTTTCACTTTTTGTCCCTAATCTTGTGGGAGTGATCTTTGGATGTGGTGTGGGCTAGATGAAGATCCTGCTGTATTTATTTACATGTTCATAGTCCATTGTCCTGGCTCCAACCATAGATTTAGGAAAACTTGCCCCAGCACCTGTGATTCTGTACCTGAACTGTTTCCATGTAAGCGAAGGTCTGCTTATCAGTATCCTGGAATTGTTCAGCCCCACCCCCACACGCCGGTATCACACGGCCTTGCACACTACAGCTGTTTAACAGGACCTTGCAATTCCTTCTCTCTCAAGTAATTTGTCAAGGACTTTGTAGAACCTATGCAATTTTTTAGAAAAATTTTGAAGTTTCACAGAAACATGGGGATAGAGTATATTTTAATCAGGATTATACTGATTCTATGTACTGTACCACATGGGAAGATTTGCTACTTTAATATTGTTTTTGTTAATTTATGGACATATAATATCTTTCAATTTAATTAGGTTAAGTTTTCAAAATTTTCAGTGTAAATGTCTATTTCTGTTGGATTAAATTCCTTAAATAAGTAATGAGTGGTTTTCAAAGCTTTAAATATTGTGCATTTTTATTTCATTCTCCATTAATAGTTGGCCTGTTGAAATACAATTATATTTTATATGCTAGTACTGTATCTAATACTAATTTTTTGGTTAATTCCAACAATTTACTCATAGATTTGTTTGTATTTTCTGAGTCTTGAGGCATATCAGCTGCCCTTCATGACAGTTTTCTTTTTAAATTCTTTACTGTTTCTTCTCTAAACCTACTGTGTGTGAGCTTAGATCTCCTCCAGGCACTGTGTTGAATG
>PVIR01033807.1:0-17617 GCA_004026965.1 Petromus typicus
AAGGGAGGAGCGCCTAGTAGAATCCAGGAATTTCTCCTGTCCTCCAAGGATTCTAAAGTGTTTGTAAATCTGAAGCTTTTAATAATCACTGATCTAAAATATGCTCATATTTTGTGCTTACTAGTATGTCATGGAACTTCCAGAAATGATAATTCAAGGCTTTGTTGTTCTTTTTTTTTGAGACAGGGTCTCTCTTTGTAGTTCAGGCTGGCCCTGAGCTCAGCCTCCAACTCACATCACAGCCACCACGCCCGGCACTGTGGTATGTGGTACTGGTTGCTTCTGTGTGTGAGTCTCCACACCCAGTATTGTATGTGGTTACCAGGGATCAAATCCCGGCCCTTGCACTTGCAAGACAGGCACCGGAACCACTGAGCTAAATCCCTGGTCCAAGGCTTTGTTGTTCTTTTGCACCATCAAATGCAAGCATCGAGCATAGCCTAGATGTTCATTGAGCATTTACTACATCCTGGATCTTAACAAGCATTATTGCTTTAATCCTGGCAACAAGTTTGAGGGAGAAGGCTTAGTACGCTCATGTCACAAACAGAGAAACTGACTCAGAGCACATGAGCCACGTGAGGTGACACAGCTGGGGTCTGACCAAGCTGGGAATTGATCCAGGTTCCTTTATCTCAGTGGATCCTTTCTGTGATGGAAACACAGCGGGAATCACTCTTCTGACTTTCCTGAGAAAGAAATAGAGGCCAAGAAGGGTCTGCGGATCTGTAGCTGCTCTAACAGTTTCCTGCTAACTTGATGGCTTCAGACAACAGAGACTTGTTTCCTCACAGTCCTGGGAGTGTGAGATCTGAGTTCAGCACCACAGGCCAAAGTCAAGGCATGAGAGCTGTTGCATCTGGCCACGGAGAAAATCAGTCCTTCCTTACCTCCTTTGGCTGTGGCCATGTCACTCCGGTTTCTGTCACCATCCTGACAGGGCTTTGCCCCGTGTCTCTTGAAGTTCCCTTTGTGTTTTCTTATAAAGACATTTGCTGTTGGGGTCAGGGCTTCCCAAGATAATCCACCTCAAGCTTCCTCCTTTATATCTGCAAAATACCTCTTCCAAACGTCACACTTACAGATTCTAGGAGGACGTACTTTGGGGAGACCTTTAAGTAGGAAGCAGTGAATGCCGGATGAAGCGTAAATCCAGCACACTCTCGTGTTCACTGCGCACAGCTGTGGTCTTTGTAAATCACGTAAACTAACCCAGTGGACATAGGAACAGGAAAAATTGCTTACAACCGAGAAGTCCAGTCACCCTGGCTTTAGTCATGACCCACTTTGCTGCCAATGCTCAAGTCATTTTTGGACAAATTTTCTCTACAGTTTTCCAGTTTAGACAGTGAAAAGTGACTTCTTTTTCCAATTACTCTGGAGAAAAGGCCCTGATTGGCTCTTTCTGTGTCACATGACTTCCCAGGACCCAATCACCAGTGATCATTTATACAGTAGGCATTATAAATATATGTATACTAAGTGCATTATTTGTATCAGGATATTTTGGAAGATATTAACTATCTCTAGTAAACGGAAGGTAGAATCTTACTGTCATGGAGTTTATCTTCTAGAGGAAAATGTGGACTATTACCATAGAAACAAATCGATAAAAAGCTTTGGTCAAGTTCACACAGAAAAAGTACTCTGACACAAATTAATTCATTCAGCGTGCTGAAAAATAGGGGGTAGAGTTGGGGATTCCTTTACCCAGTTCAATGAGGGAAAGTCTCCCTGGAGACAAGGACAGGAAGTAGCTACATGAGGCTTTGTCGCTAAGAACAGATTTGTCGTGGCCTGTGTCAGCTTCACATCGCTGCCTACCTCTCTGCTGTCTCCTGTCCTTCCTAGAAAAATAGAATCTCCGCAGGGAGATAAAGCGAGGGTTAACGAGCTCTGTAAGTCTCATTAGATCTTCACCCAAACTCCAACCCCAGCCAAGCAAAACACTTTCTTTGGGTGGGAGTGGGGGAGTTGATGAGTGATGTTTTCCCTTTTCCCCTCTTTTTCACTTTCACAGGGCTCTGGGCAGATGGTTTCTGGCCAAGGCCAGAGGTACTAAAATACCACACGAAAGGAGAGCTTTGAAGTGCGTCTCGGTTCCGCCAAGAAGGAGGTGGTGTTGCGCACAGGCTCACCCAGGAATGTGATCTCACGAGGCTCCCAGGGACAAGTGGGAGCCGTGCAGTTGATTTGGAAAAACATCTGATCTCTGGATGGGGTCCCGGTGCAGAAGCTGCAATCCCCTGGGAGCCTCATTTGCTCCTAGCCAATCAATGGAAGCCACCTGCTCAAGGGCTGAGCCGCTGGCTGGACCATTGCCTTCAACTTTGGGAAACTCAGAGGCAGGATGGGAAGTTTGCCTCCAGAGGGTACCCAGAATCCCTTGTTCTCCAGCACAGTGATTAGGACAGGCATCTGGCCACGTGAATGACAGGTCTGGGGTGTGGTGATTTTATTGACAGATCCTCCTGGATGCTTCTTGAATTTATAATACTGGCGCCATCTTGGAGCTTCTTAGAAACAAAGACCCCCAAGTTCCAGCCCAGACCTGCTGTATTACAGTCGGTGTTTGAACAAGATCCCAGTTAATGAGCAGGCACGGTTGAGTATGAAAGGAGCGGCAAGGAGAAACTGCAAAACTTCTGGCTGCTACTCCTCCTCCCTATTGTGCTTGTAGCAGCCATCAATAATCTATTGCAGAGTCATTTTCCTTGGTACTTAGAATCTTTTTAGCACTGGCCAGCCCAGGATGGCTGATCCCAAGAAAACCTGTCTTCCACCACAGTGTCAGCACTCAAGGAAAACTATTTGTTGCTATGCTCCCAATGCAAAGTACAATAATAGGCATGTCATGGGTTTCTGCTGTGACTTGGATGTAGATGTCCTCTCACAGTCTCATGGGCTCATAGGTGAGGCTTTGGGGGTGACTGGATCCTAGGAGTACAACAATAAAGAGGTGGTCACCGTGGGCGTGGCCTGAACGGTGCGTGTGCGACCGGGCTTGCGTGGGGGAGGCGGTTCCTCCTCCATGGCTTCCTGTTTCCCACTGGCCCGTACAAGCCCTCTGCCACCCTGCCTGACTACGCACTGAAACCTCTGTAAACTGTGAACTAAACTAAACCTTTCTCCTTTAACTTGAGGATGTCGAATATTCTCCCTAGTAACAAGCACATAAGTAAGAAAGTTCTTGATGGGGGTGTGTGGAATGAATGAGTCTTTCCTAGGGCTCTCTGCCCCCCACACCCCCTGCCAGAAATCCCATCCCCACTGGTCACCCACACAACTCCACCTCTGCTCCAGGTTTTATACTTGGTCATTATCCACTGGGAAATTAAAGTGAGGTCGTAAAGATATTAGGGCCTGCCCATGTGACAGCTGTGGGGAATCCTCCTGGCTGGCACATGCGCCTCAGATCTCGCAAGCTTTCTGTAGGACGTGGCCCCTGTGTCCTACACAATGGCAGCCACAGGAAGCAAGGTCCATGCAGAGGTGGCAGGTGGGGGATGGGTAGGAGAGCTACAGCAACTGGGCTCCCAAGACAGAGCAATAATGATTATAAATAGCATCCTTTTGACGGCCTTTTGATGTACTGTCCAAGGCCAGGTGGAAAATCTTTCTTCCCCTGCCTTTCCCACTAATCACCTTCCCCTCATTTTTCAATAAAGACTCTGAGTCCAGTCTGGTCTCTTAGCCGAAGCATTTGTTTCCCATTAGAATACCTTTGGTGATTTCGGTGTGTTATGCTAGATAATTGCTTTAATAACAAACTGAGGAAAGACTTCGGAACATTTTAGGAAGTAATTTTTTTTTCTTCCATGAAAATCTAACAGACACTGACAGGGGACTTGGGAATTGTAAGACAGGGTGTGTGTGGAGAGAAACAGGGGCAGTGGGAGGTGGGACAGTTACCAGAACATATCGGCAGTTGGGGGTGAAGATCGGGGGCCAGGATCCTTTCCCCACCACGGGAACTGTTAGGGGTCTTTGTGGTCAGAGGGGAGTGGGGTTCGTATTTGGCAAGTTGGAGGGGGCAAAGGTGAAGCCATCTTATCATCGTCCTTCCTGTGATTACTAAGGAAGCTGTGCTGGATTTTGCAGACAGGTAGAAGAGGAACGTGTCTGGCGGTCTGGTCCTTGTACACTTTTACCTTTGTGCCAGGTGTAGTCAGAATATTCTGTGTCGAACACATTAAACAGTCTGTGGCCTGACAGAAGGTCACTCTTAGCTTTGTGCGGGCCCAAAGGGCTGCGTATTGTGCTGGGTGTACTTTAATCACCTTCACACACTTTTCCAGGTTCAAAACCAGTCAATAGAGCACTATTTGGGGGCTGATTGCCTGCTTTCAACTGCACTGAATCCTTTTCATCTTAATGTACACGAACTTTACAACCAGCTTACAAAATAAGTAGAAATTTTTCCTTCCTTTTGCAGATAAGGAAACCAAGACATAGTGCTGGAGGGGAAATCTGAATTATAGATGAAGAGCAAAACAGAAGATGATAATAGGAAGAAAGGAGCAAGCTCTTTCTCATATGAGAAAGGGGTCAAGAGATGGAGGGAGTCAGGGAAAGGAGATGAAGAAAGGGAGACATGCCAATTCCACGCCAGGGATGTAAGCATTACATACTACAAGCATGTTATAATACAAACAAACTAAATGCAATTTAAATTCACGGTGAATAAGTGCGAAAGGCCTGTTTGCCCATTGGAAGTCTAACTGCTGAGTCAGCATGTAGTGCCTACATATGCCTCGTCTCCTTTGTACCTGTGGCGGCTATCACGTTGGCTATCTTGTATCAATGCTCCCCTGGGAGACCCCAATGGGTTTAGCTGGGATTATCAGTGCTCTGTGTGTCAGTACTGAGTTGATCTGTTCCATGGTTGTGGGCTGGTGGATGTGCAAAGTTTTGTGGTCACACAGTAAACAATGATGGGCCTTGGAACTCAGGAGTGGCAAGAAAGGAAGAGTGACTGATGTGCTGTGGTGTGTGCAAAGAAATGACGTGCCCATTGCAAAGGGAAGCGAATCATTCATTCTGATGTCCACCGCGCATTCATTTGCTAAACAGACTTTTACTGAGCACCCACATGGCAGACCCGAGCTGAGCTCTTGGGAGAATCCTGAGCCAGCATTTCCAGGACTCCATGGCATCTTTGAGTCCCAGATCTGGGCCCATGCATGGAGATTCCTGGAGCTTACAAGTTCCTCGAAGCAGTCATGGACCTTTCTCGAGGAAGCAGAGCTCAAAGCTTCCAGGAGTGAAGGTGCTGAACTCCCGTGACCCACTTCCCCGTCTTCCCAGCACACACGTGTTGTCCATGGCAGGCGCCAGGAGCCTTGTCTGACATCTGTAACTGGTTCTGCCCTTCACTCTGTCACAGTGCCAAAGCCCAGACTGAGCCAGCTCGTCCAGCAGTAGGAGGAACTCATATTTATGCGTCCCAGGGACCCAGGACACTTTGGCAGGAGTCTTCAGGGCCCCGGAAACCGGTAATGATCGTAATAATCCATGATATTTGTACAACCTTCCAGTCTTTTCAAAGCAAGCAGCCGCCCCTTAATTATCTCACAACCCTCCGGGAGCAGATAAAGCAGGATGATTATCCCAATTTTATAGCTACAGAGTGCAGAGAGGTTCGGGGACATGCCCAGAGCCACGGGGGAGCTAAGATCAGAGTGGATTTGAAAGGATGTGGAAAAATAAATGGAAGAGTTGGAGAAAAATCACAGCATAAAGAGGTGTGTGCATGCGTGTGTGTGTGTGTGTGTGTGTGTGTGTGTGTTTCTTCTCTAAGAAATTCATAGCATGCTCAGAGCTGTGAATAGGTACCATGTTCCCTCCCTCCCTTCCTGCCTTCCTTCCTTCCTTCCTTTTAAAATATTATTTATTTATTGCAGTGATTAATGGGGGTAACTTCTGGCTTCTTACTGTCTTGCTCAGTGGACATTTTAACTCCTCCATCAAGGCCAGAGGCAGTACTAAATTCTCTAGGGCAAAGTGACACCCAGGGAAGTAGGGAGAACTGGACAGGAAGTAGAAAGAACTGGACAGGAAGTAAGGGGAAACAGATACGAAGCAGGGAGAATTGGACAGGAAGTAGGGAGAACTGGACACAGAGATGCAGGGATGGAGACACTAAGCAGAAATGTGATGAGGCCCTTGGTGTAGATGAAGCAGAGACCCCAATGACATGTGGTGGGTGACTGGCATGGCTCATCCTGCTCCTCAGTGACTCAGTTTCTCCCGCTCAGCTTGGAGTACAAAGTTTTACATGTTCAGGTTTAGAAAGCTCTCCTTTTTCTTCTCCCCATTTTCTGAGAGTCTATGGAAGGAGCTTCCAGAAGTTCTGTGTCCCAGAACTAGTCAGAAAAGTCACCTAGAAGGCATTTCTGCATGCCTTTCCAGATTTGGAGTCCAGAGGTCATGTCGAGGCTAGGGCCCAGGAATCGGAGTTTGAACAGGAAGTGAGAACACAGATCCCACTTTAAGAAAGATCATGATATTAACAGATGGTCACAACTCATCAAGGATGGAAAAGGGAAGGTGGAGGTTTTGAGCAGAAATGTCCCATCATTGAGGTGACACTGGAGATAAACACATCTCTTCCCACCTGGCCCCTTCTCATCTTCTCTCACTAATGTAACCCAATGAGACCCGGCCAAGAGAAGCATTTTCATTTGCTCATTGGTTTGTTTGGCTGGTTTTTAATCCCACAATGTTCTGCTGTTCTCCATGTTCAAGTACTGCTTGTGGGATGAGGAGAATGGGGCTGGGAAGGGAGATGATACAAAATATCAAGAGGAAGAGAAAGCAAGTGTTTATTGGCCAGCCATGGTGTGGAGTGTGTGTTTAGGAATATTAAGTCAAATATCTCATGGGCTCAGCATCACACAACAGCCGTCAGAGGCACTGGAACCCCGCAGGTCTGTGTTCTAATCCTGTCTCACACAGGCTAGGTGACTGTAGACAGTCCATCATTCCAAGCCTCAGTTCCAATGCCTGTAAAATGAGCAGAGTTGCTGTATGTACGTCCCAGGACCACTGTGAGGGCTGGTCACTCAAAAACACTCACTGAATTATTTCAACTGGCGTCTTTGTCTACTTCTTGTTATTATAAAAGGACATCTGCGATTCAGTAATTTTGAAGAAAAGAAGTTCCTTATGGCTTACAGTGATGGGGTCTGGGAAGTACCAGAGCATGGTTCTGGTGCTGTTTCACCTGCCGGTGAGGGCTTCACACAGCCTGCATTTGTGACAGATCAACAGACAGTCAGGGCAGGCCTGTGAGAAAGTGGAAAAGGTACCACTCCCGTGATGGCGAATTGTTCGTAGGAGAAAGGCGTGAATCCATCCAGGAGAGCTCCTTGCAGTTGAACCCTGAAATGTCCCTGAAAAGCTGATTGTGTTGAAGGCTGGATCGTCAGATTGTGGATTCACTCACAATCTAATGGCCTTATCGGAAGGAGAGGAAATAGGAAGTGGAGTCTTGTGGAAATGTAGTCATCATGTAGGATGGTTGAGGGGACCTGGCTAGCCTCCGGTTCCTTTATCATGGATGTTTTTTCTCTCTCTGCTTCCCACTCATCGTGATATGAGCAGCGTCTCTGGACCCTTATATTTCTGCCTTACTTCAGCCTCACAGCAGTGGAACCTTCTGACCATGGACTCAGTCCCCTGAAACTATAAGCTAATACAAACCATTCACTATTAAGCATCCCCCACATTGCATATTTTGTCCTAACAATAAACTGAGCAACACAGAATCCATCACCTCAGTTGAATGTGCACCACTCGGCTCACTGCCACAAAGAGGAGTTCCAGTTCCAGTGCACAGACTTTTAGGAAAGTACTCAAAGCATAGCAGTCTAACACTGATCTGGGAAAAACAGACAGAGCAGTAGGTGACAGGTCCAAGCTCCCCATGGAAGAGCCCACATTCTAGTGGATGTGCCATAGTTTCTGGCAGGAGTCTCTAGTATACATCTCTATTCTCATGTCACAAACAGAAACACTGAAGCTTGGAAGCACTAAATCGCTCACTTCCGGTCCCACAGCTGGTGAGACACTGAAAAGGGGCTGGAATTTAGTTTGCTACATTCTAAGCCCCTGTTCTTCAGACTCTCCCTAAGTCTGGGGGCCACTGGGGAAGCCTCCAAATGGAGGATAGAGGGTCACTCCTCTTTCACAAGGATCTGCCTGGAGGGAGCAGATAAGCTCAGGCTTTGTGGCTCTAAGAAAGCATCCATTGTTTTTCCTTCACCCTTTTTTTTTCTTGGAAGGCTTGGAGTTAACTGAGAAACCCAAACAGGGATGACCCGGGATTGAACTAGTCTGGCAAGGAGTAGTACAAGGAAGAAATCAGCCAACAGATGAATCTATTCCAACAAACAAGGGTATTTCCTGGGCATGGGCCAGGATGGCACCCCCTCTGAGAGCATCTAAAAGGTAGTCTAGAAGACAAAAGAGAGGAGCAGGAAACTTCATTTTGCTTTTGGAGCTCTCAAAGAGTAGAAGGAATCTGGCTATTCTTAGCTGCTGTCTCAGGCTCAGTGAAAGCTTTCTTGCTTGAATTATAGACAACAAGCGCATTTATCAGCTCCCTCCCAGTTGCAGCCTGGCTGCTAAGCAGACTCCAGGAGATATTATCTGGAAGGTGTATCATTGTGTATAAATATTTCAGAGGTCAGGACCCAACACAGAGTTTGAACTTTTAAGGGCCTAAGTGTGTTTATCAAGGGATGAATGTTGAGGCTCCATGCTGGGTGTTGGGTAATTTTGAAACCACTGTGCATAGCTGCTCAGGGCAGATGCCAGTTGCCTTATGAGGCCAGAAGAGGGGCCAGGAGAGCATCAGAAAGACTTGTTGGCATGGGTAGGTTCTGGCTTTGCATCCTCAGGGTATCTTCAGGCAGGAATCCTTAAATCAAATTTTAAAAATCTAACTTCCATGAGAATTTCATAAAGAAGTTCTTCTCCAATTGAATTATCTTAGGGTACATATCTGGGGAACTTTGAGAACATGTGAATTGTATTAGAAGATCTCGGGAGGGACTGGAGATTCTCCACTTCTCACCAGTGTCTCGATGCTGCTGATTTAGTTAGTCCTTGGGCCGCATGCTTGATAGGAAGCTCTAGACCAGCAGTCCCCAAATGTTTTAAGCACTAAGGTTTGGTTTCATGGGAGAAAATGTTTCATGGACAGGGTGAGGGAGGTGGTTTGGGGATAACTCAAGTACATCACTATTATTATTACATTGCAATCCATAATGAAATAATTAAACAACTCACCACATTGCAGAATTAGTGGTAGCCCAGAGCTTTTCTTCTTAAAACTGGACAGTCCCCTCTGGGGGGTGATGGAGACAGTGACCCGGGCTGTGTTGACTGTATCTGGTTTGCTCCTTCATCTTGGTAGTAGGATGCAGGTAGGATGTTTGAATGAAAGCAGGCTTTTCAGTGCTTCTGTGGCAACATCCTGGTGTTTCCTAGACTTCAACCCTGGAATATATGAAGGTTTGAAGTTGTTTCAAGCTTCCTTTTGAGGCCGTTGTTGTTTACAATTCCAAACAGTTGATCTCTTCTAGCACCAACTAAGTCAACTCTCCTGGCCCATTCAAGGATGGGCTGGATTCATTTCTTCCCAGAGGAAGGGGCTCGTGTGGTTAGTAAGCAGTGCTCAAACTCTCAAAAGCTAAAATAGATGATTATGCACTACCCAGGAGAAGAAAGGCCCACACTCAGTCCTTTCAAAATCTTTGCTAATGTTTTAAACATGTCCCAAACCCTATGTTCACTGATCACAGTAATTCCATTCACCCATAATTCCAGTTTGGCTTTGAATGCAGCCACTTTATCTGCCAAACTGATGACAGTTGCCTTTCTTCCCTCCAGTGGCAGTTCAAGTTTTTGGAGCAGGTTGGATATGTCACACAAGTAAGCAAATATTGCCAGTGGCGGTTGTTTTTCTGGAACTGAAGGGTTTTTTTTTGGGGGGGGGGTACCAGAGACTGAATTTATTATCTTGCACTTACAAGACAGGCACTGGAGCCACTGAGTTAAATTCCCAGCCCGATTGGTGGTTGTTTTTCTAAAAGGAAGTGCTAGAGTGGCTCTCATAACTTACAAACTCTGGGCAGCGATCCGCCTGTAAAAAGCCATCTCATTTTTGTGTATAAGAGAAGATGTGTGTTCTGTGTCTGTCTCCCCACGGAGCTGAACAAATGGGTGTGAGTTAAGAGCATTACTTTAATGGATTGAAAATTTTAAATATCTTGCAGAGTGTCATTGAGTTCAGGTCACATTTTTCTGCTAGCTAGCATTTTTCTATGTATGACACAACGTGTAGACTCACATTCACAAGCAGCCTTTTTGACCTGAATAATGAAACCATCAAGCCTTCCAATCATCGCAGCCCTTCTGCCTGTGCATACACTGACACAAAGTGGCCAATCAGTTGTCCTGATACATAATCATTTAAATACTTGAATAGTTCTGCAGCTGTGGTATTGGGGGGTGGGGGCAACAAATATGCACATATCACCAGGCATCTCTTCCTGAGAAATATATCACACAAAATCCAGCATCGTGCCTTATTTCCACCCTCTGTAGACTCATTGACCTGAGCTGTGTATCACCTTGACTTGTCTCAATATTTTCCTCTATTTCATCAATTCATCTGTTGTTGGAGCTATATGGAAGAGGGATATGTTCCACTTTTTAAACGGTAACCTCTCCTAAAAGTTTATGACATGTTCTTAGCAGGAGGCAAGATCAGCTCTTTACCATCAGAGGAGGGCTTCCTAGTTAAGCAATGCATGAGCCACTGAGAATGATACACTCTGCAGGCACACTTGGCGGTGTGGTGGCCGGTGGCCTTTGGTAATTGCTTCTGTTTTATGGTTTTATTTTTTTCTTTTGACAAATTCCACAGACTTGTCCTTTAATGCAGGGTGCCTAGTCTCCCCACAATAAAGCAATTTTAAAGTGTCCGTGCCTTTGTTGGATAGCCAGTTGCCAAATATGATCTAAAGTGGGCTCAGAGAATGTGACTCATCTGTTGAAATGAACTTATGAGTTAAGCAAGACTCTCAGTATTTTTTAAAATGCATCTTTCTTTCTTTTGGCATCTTAGTGTCTTCTGCTGTCTTGTCACTGGGTCTTTCTTCCTTTCCAAAGAAGCTCTCCACCTTAAAAAAAAAAAAGTCATTTTTGCGAAGATTAGCTGGAGAGACAATCAAGCCTGTGGCTGAAGCAAGTGGACAGTTGGAACAAAATGGACAGACAAAAGTAATAAGTAAAGTAATGCGCAGAATCAGTTGTAGTGGCTGGTGCCTAGAATCCCAGCACTTGGGAAGCTGAGACAGGAAGATCAGAGCTCAAGGCCAGGCTGGGATACAGAGTGAGTTTACTGAATACTGGAATTCTGATTTAATATCTGTCACCGGGGCGGGCTGTACAACTGAAGTGGCATAACTGGAGGTCATTGGCCCCTTGAACTCACTGATGAGTGAGTGCTCTGTATCTGCAAACAATATATTAAGGTCTCTTGCGATCAAACCTCTCTGCTAATCTTAGGCTGTATTTGCAGCTCCTTCCCAGGACTAGCATCACTGTCCAGGCTCCACCTCAGACCCTCAAGCCTTAGACTTCATAAGGAATGGGCAGCGTGTAAAAGAATTTGCTCTCCTGTGAGAATCTGATGCCGCTATTGCTCAGGCAGCACATGGAGCTCAGGCCTGAAGAGCAGTTAGAAAGGAGACGAAGCTGAGCTCACTTGGGTCTCACCTCCTGCTGTGCCTCCCTAAACGCACCCCCACACCCCAGTCCTTTGCTAGGTCTCCCATGACTACATCGTTGATTATTCTCCATAGCTGGAAGATTCATTTGTCTCAATTAGCAACGCACTCAGGTGCAAACAACACGATACTCAGCCTGATACTCGGAATACTCAGGCTTACATGGGGGAGGTTTTCTTAGAAAATTAACTAAAATGAACAAATAAAAATCGCATAGATTTGTGGTCTGCCACATGATGTTTTGATGCATGAATAAATTATGCAATACTTAAATCAAAACCTACTACATTACATTTTTGTGTGGTGAGATTATTTAAAATATACTGTCTAAGTAGATACATTGTTGTTAACTGTAATCACCATGTTGTGCAACCCCTCTTGGAAACTTATGCCTCCTGTCTAACTGAAATTTCATATCCTTCAACTGAAGGATACAAAACATCTTCCCATTTCCTCCCTCTCCCTCCCCCTCCAGCGCCTGGTAACCACTTTTCTATGAGCTTGACTTCTGTAGATTCCAAATAATTGTGAGATCACACTGTGTTTACCTTGCTGTGCCTGGATTATTTCACTCAACATAATGTTCTCGAGATTCATCCATGTTGCAAAGGACAGCATTTCCTTCTTTTTAAATGCATAATTGTATTAGATTTTATGACAAGCAAAAATAGACACATAGCATTACATTAAATTAAAATGCTTCTGGACAACAGAAGAATCAATCAACAGAGTACAGAGACAACCTTCAGGATGACAGTAAATATTTTTGAACCACATATCCGAGAAAAGATTAACATCTACAGAGGATAAGACATGGCCACAACTCAATAGCAATAAAACAAATGGCCCAATTAGAAGTGGGCAAAGGACTTGAATATGTATTTCTTCAGAGAAGACATACTAATGGCCAAAATATGAAAATATGAAAAAATATTCATCACCAATCCTTGGGGAAATGAAAATGAAAACCATGATAATGTATTGCCTATTAAGCTGACTATTATCAAAAAAGATGAAAGGTAACAAGTGCTGTCAAGGTTGTAGGAAAAAAAAAAATCCTTACACGCTGGTAGTGGAAATGTAAATTGGTTCAGCCACTATGGAAAATGGTATGGAGGCTCCTCAAAATATTAAAAAGAAAACTACCATGTGATCCAGCAACTCTATTTCCGACTTGTACCCAAAAGAAAATGAAGTAAGTGTATGATCACAATCAAACCCACCTGCTCACTTTTGGTTGGCTGATGGGCAGGCACATGACCTTCTTCTGGCCAATCAAGGGTAAGGAGAAGTTTCTTGAGTGCTCATGGGAATGTGTCTTGATGCTATAAAAGAAATCGGAGAAGATAATGATAAAGAAAGGCTCTAACATGAAAACTAATGTACTCTCTATGGAACATGGACAGGGTCCAATGTATGATTGGAAAAAAGCACATAGGAAGGCTCAATAAATGGTCTCATTTCTGACACTGATTCCTGAGTTACATAAACATTGATTTTCCTCTTCTTTTAAATCTAATGTATACATTAGATATAAACTATATATAGTTGAAGCTTTATGTATGTGTGTGTTTGTTTATATCAAATGCTTAAAATATGAGAAAAATTCCCAAACGTGGGAAAATAGTCTTTATCTTGCTTGGATATTGTCATGTTTAGAAGAGCAGTTGAAAACTGTGACCACCATCTTTCAATCATAATAAGGCCCTGAGTTGGGTGGGATTCCATCCACTGTTTCTTCCCATTTATTTAAGAAACACTCTTGGGGAATCTGGACAGACGGTGGCGCGACATGTCAAGAATACCAATATGAGTAACGTTCAGTCTCCTGATGATTTATTTTGACCACCGAACAGCCAGCAATCGGGCTGGTCTATGAAGGCACTCACGTGTGAACGTTCTAATAATGCACATCAGTGTCTTTCGTTTGGTTTGTTTCAGGTAGAATAGTCCCTCTTTAACCCTGGGAGATATGTTTCAACTCAGTGGATGCTTAAATGTGCAGGTAGTATGGAGTTGGACAGACTTCTTTTTCTCCTATTTGTGTCTCTATGACAAAGTTTGTTTCATAATTGAGCACAATAAGAGATTAACAATATTAACTAATGATAACACAGGCCAATTATACCAACTGACTTATGAAATTTTATGTGAATGTTAGGGTTTGGCTTGAGAGTGTCCCCTGAGGACTCAGGTCTTCAGAGATGGAGCTTTTGGAAGGTGGCTGTGTCATAGGGTTGCCTTACTCATCATGGGTGCATTTAGAGCTAAATGTCCTGCTGGAAGGTGAGGCCTGGTCAGGAGTGGTCACAGAGGTGTGAGCTGGGGAGAGTCTGTGCCCCTCTGTGACTCTTCCCTTCTCTTTCTGCTTCCTCGGGACCAGAATGTGAGTAGCTGTCCCCTGGCCATCTCTACAGTTGTCAGCTGACCAAGGACTGAAACTCTGGAAACGGAACTAGAACAGGTCACATCTCCTTCAAGTTGAAGGTGTTAAATGTTGAGTCCTTGGGAGGAGGAAAGTGACTAAGACAGGAAATACTGTCTAGAATTAAGACAAATGGCTCGTGGGTAGGTCGTTGTGTGTCCCCTGTGGACAGTTAGGCATTGGTAAGTTGAATCTTGATACATGTTATGGTCCCTCTATGGGAAGCCACTAAACTGCAGGTCACAGAAGATGGCCGCACAAGAGCCACTCAACTCCAGGGAAGGATTTTTCAGGTCACTGGAAAGCAATATATCGATGAATTGCAGTTACAAAGAGCAGCTGCACATTGCCACGTCATGACTGAGAGAACATAGGATCTTTTTCCTGTTTGGACTTAATAAAACCTTTGTGCATTAACTAATGAGGTAACAAAATTTGACATGCAAATTCATTTAGATTATAAGCTATAAAACAGTACACAAATGAAATTACGTTTTTAAAAAGCCTAGATTTTAAGACAAAGCCATGGCACCCCTTGGGAAACCTCTTTAAACAGAGAGTTGGATTTAGCTCTTTTTTTTATCTTTCTTTCCTGATGTTTTCTTGCTACTAGGTTTCAGTTGAAACATCCCTTTGACTTGCTTACCCAGAATCCAAGGAAATAAGCTGATCTGCTTCATTTCCTCCCTACGTCCTAAACTTTCACCTTGGGTGGGACCCAGACAAAAACCACTGTACCATCAGGTGAGTGTAGTGATCAGTATTTTACTGAGGTTGATGAGAAATCCTTGAACTACAATGCTCCAGGCCTTATTCAAAGTGCTGGGCATAGGGCCGGGGAGTTAGCTCAGTGGTTCTGGCACCTGTCTTGCAAGAGCAAGGGCCCGGGTTCGATCCCCCGGTCACCATATACAATACTGGGCGTGGAGACTCACGCCCAGCAGCAACCAGTACCACATACCACAGTGCCGGGCGTGGTGGCTCACGCCTGTCATCCCAGCACTCGGGAGGCAGAGGCAGGAGGATTGTGATGTGAGTTTGAGGCTGAGCTGAGGGCCAGCCTGAACTACAAAGCGAGACTGTCTCAAAAAAAAAAAAAAAAAAAAGTGCTGGGCACAACTGGTGAATAAATCCCGTTCCCTTTCAGCAATCACAGCTGTAACTTACTGTGTCCTTGGTTCATGTGTTACTATTCCCAGGGCTTTCCGCTCCTTCAACATCCTATCCCGAGGAAATAGAGAGAATTTTGAATCTCCACTGTCCAGAGGGAGAACTTGAGGCCCAGAGAGGCACTGTGGCTGCCCAGTGTCTCAGCTAGTTTCTCCAAGCTGGATCAGGGGACTGGATACCCACCCCTTACAGGAAGAGAGGTTTACTTTGCCTCACACTTTAGAAGTTTCGGTCCTTACATAGCTGGCATGTCAGAAGAAACTGGCGGAGGGAAACTGTTCCCATCACGGCCGCCAGGAAGTGGAGAGACTGGGGAGGCACTGACGAGGGAGGTGCGTCCTTCCAGGCCACAATCGCAGTGGCCTCCTAACAGCAAGCCAGCTGTCCAACCCCTAACCGAAACACACATGGCTTGGGGGACATTCAGATCAAAACCCAGCACCCAGTAACGTGTGATGTGCAGACAGAGAGCAGGAAGGAGATAGAAATAGTCGACCTGGGCTCTGACCCCTCTTGCGACCCGTCGCACAGTCACCACGCTGCCTTTTGCACCAAGGCTGCTCAGCTCCACCCTGTGGCACATGGGCTGGGTCCCGCTGCACTGGGGGGTTTTTCCTGTGCACCAGGATGTTTAGCAGTGTCCCTGGCTCTCTCACGGGATGCCCGTAACAACTCCAGATTCGTGACGACCAAACATGTCTCTAGTCATTGCCTAACGTCCCCTGGGCCTCTTTCCAATTACTCATGTCATAAACTTGAAAGTCATCTGTGACTCTTCTTTCTCCCACATCATCCAGTAGGAAATTCTGTTCTTCTGCCCTTCGTCCCCCACTCGGAATCCCACAGTCACTCCCTTCCTACGCTCCGGGAGCAGCACCGTCACCTTCCATAGCCTGAATTGTTTCACCCTAGTCCCCTGGTTTTCGGGTTCCCACACTTACTCTCCGGAAAGCAGCTAACTAGCTGACAGGTTGTACTGGACTCCTAGTTCAGAGTGGATCATTCTTTGGCTCAAAATCTTTGATGACTCCCTAGTTCTCCGAGACGAAAAGCAAACTCTGTAGAGGAGCCCCGTGTCCCACATCGTCCCACACGGTCTGCTTCTCGCTGGTGCAGCTTCCTGCTGACCGAGGAGCTCTGTCCCGGTCACTCACTGGGTCCCAGGTCACGCTGGCTTCCTCCCCTGTCTGCAGAACACCAGATGTAGCCAGAACTCCACTCCTTAGCCTGGGTGGTCTACACCACAGACAGCTACTCTCTTGGCTCCTACAAGCCAGGAGTCAGAGGTCGGGTGCCATGGGAGTTGGTTTCCAACAACACCCCTTTTCCTGGCACACAGAGGGCCACCTTCTGGCTGTCTCCCCTAGGCTGTCGCTGGACATCTTGTCCTGGCGTTTCTTCTTCGTATGAGGACATCCATCCCATTGCACTGGGGCCTCATTCGACCTGGCCAAGCCCATACCCAGTTGCAAGGGTATGACAAGGGCATTGGCATGTGGAGCTTGGGAAGGGTACCTCTAGGCCTCCACCACTGGGTCCCACCGCTGGGAGCTGCCCACAGGGCGCCGTGCAGATTAGCACCTTCTTGAAAAGCCTTTGCCAATGAGGCTGAGAGCAGAGGTCCCACTCCCACTTCATCCTGCCCTTTGCTTACTTTCCGTTACTGTCCCTGCCCCAGTACTTTGCATTTAACGTTTGCACAGCACAAGTACCTCCAGGGTCTCCTACTTCTGCAAGCGTGGGGTGCTCACGGGCGCCCCGCATGGGGATCAGCTCATTCCAGCAGCAGCAACACTCTTGTGACCCTGAGCACTCTGATGGCTGCTGCGCAGATGGAGAAGTGGCTAATTTAGTTTTCAACCCCAGACGCCGCAGCTACAGGTCCCAAACTTTCCACCGAAAGGATGCTGCCTGGCTGACTGGGGGTGGGTGGGATACAGAAATAGGTAATTCCCAAACAGCACAATTAATGAAATAACTAGAGTAATGTGTTCGATGCAGAGGGAGCAGAAAGTAGAGTCATTGTCTCGGCCTGTCCGGGGTGTGTGCGTG
Source organism: Petromus typicus (assembly GCA_004026965.1). NCBI lineage: Eukaryota > Metazoa > Chordata > Mammalia > Rodentia > Petromuridae > Petromus > Petromus typicus. Next base: position 17,449 of record PVIR01033807.1, read on the forward strand.
TGTCTGTGCGTGTACCCACATGCACGCGCATACACGTGTCTTGTGAAACAGGGTATCATTCAAGGCGAGCTCCCCAAAGAAAACATGTAGACACTCGCTCTTTGACAACATCAAAAGTGACTTTTTATTACCATTACAGAAGAATATATGTTCAGTGTCAAAAAAAAAA
>PVIR01033808.1:0-17629 GCA_004026965.1 Petromus typicus
AATCCCAGTTCTCTCAAGTTCTGAGAGCTATATAAGAACAATGCATTGTGTTAGAAAGTAATTAGAGCTCCTCCCTTTGGCAATTATGCTTTTAAATTATTACAGTATGATGAGTGCCAAGATTATAAAAATGGAATAAAAATTGTTCTTCCACTTGCCTTTGCAGTCTGGCAAGGAATTTAGTCACAAATAATTATCAGTAGTTCGACCTGACAATAGATGCCTGCACAGGAGACTGTGGAGGCCCGGAGGCTGACTAATTCGATGTGTTTGAGAATGAGGCAAACGTGCATTTGTGTTTTGAAGGTGGATCTTATTTATACCAACAATATGAAGAAAAAATTAAATGCTGGGTGTATGTAAGAGTACAAGTAAAAGTATGGGCTATGGAAGTCTGTTCCGGAACATAATGCAGGATAGCGGGAGGGATGACACATTGGGAGAACATTTGGAAAAGCGATTTATGAGTTAAGTGCTAAGATACCACCTTGTCAAGAAATTCCATGTTCGTCTACAATGTAGCAGAACTGCCAAATAGTAAGGCAGCATGTTAATGTCCCTACAGTGTCTCTATAGTATGTGACAATAAGAAACAAAGAAATTAGTCGCAGCCGCCTCATATGCAATAATGACAGATTGTTTAAGGCAGAAGGGAAGGGGTTTTAAAGAACCTTAAGGGCCAGGGATTTAGCTCAGTGGTTCCAGTGCCTGCCTTGCAAGGGTAAGATCTTGAGTTCAGTTCCCAGGAACCACGTAGGACAATGCTAGGCATGGTGACTCACACCCACCAGCCATCAGTACCACATACCACAGTGCCAGGCTTGGTGGCTCACACCTGTCATCCCAGCACTTGGGAGGCAGAGGCAGGAGGATTGCTGAGAGTTGAAGGCAGGCCTGGGCTACATAGTGAGCTCAGGGCCAGCCTGAACTACAAAGTGAGACCCTGTCTCAAAAAAACCTTTTTTTTCTTAAAAGAAAGAATCTTAGGTAGATAGTTTCAGATCCTGCCGAAAATATTTAGTGAGCAAGCCAAAAAAAAAAAAAAAAAAATGTTGAAAGAAAAACAGGAATCAAAATGTCCAGTTTGGGTGAATAATTTGAGTACAAGCTAAGATAGGAAATACAGAAGGGAAATGTTTCAGAAGATAGAAGTGTTCTCTTTTGGAAAATTGAGTATGAAATAGCTGTGGGATATCTGATTGTTTTTAGAATGAGAGTAGAGAGAGGACAGAGAAAGAGAGTAAATAAAGACCCAAATTCAAACAACAAATAGATGGTCTGTGTCAGAGGTTAAAAGTACCGAAGAAAGGGACTGGTATTTTAGGAAAGGAAGAACTTTTGATTACGAATACAGAGATAGAGTCAAGAATTATGAAGACCTCTCTATAAGTAGAAATGTACATTAAACCAAATGTCTGTGATAAAAGCATTGCATAACTTCATTTGTGTATTTTCTGTAAAGATGAATGGAGAATTAATTGAAATTAATTAGGTAAGATTTATCAAGCATGATACCCAAGATAGATGTTGTCGGGGTGGAAATGAATAGAAAATGTTCCTCATCTTTAAGAAGCTGTCAAATATAAGTGTGTGTCTCATCAGATGACTTTTCACAGAAAGATTTAATTGGTAGCATTGGTTAAACAAGCCCTGCTGCACACATATGGAAGGTGTTAATTCACAACTCAGGCTCAGCTACGGGAGCTCGCTGGGTCCTAGTCTATGGAAATCAGTCACATGACTGGAGGAAACTTATACAGGTCAGGTTTTCGAGCTGGAGTTGGTTGCTAGGGTCTGCTAACCCTTTATGATCCTATTTTATAATTTGCTCATAACATTTTGAATATACGATTCAAACTGAAGTCAGTTTCTTCAACTGAAGTGATTAACCCAGATTTCTAGACAAATGTATTACAAAATTTTATTTTGATTAACTACCTACTTATCTACTCTTTGAATATACATTCGATAGCTTTTTTTGGTTGCTTTTACAATTGTATTAGGGTATTTTCCACTGCGATAAAAAGGAAATTTTACTCTGACTGGGAGGAGTATAAAGAAATGTTATTGTCTTCCATAAAAAGGCCAAGAGAGAAAAGCCTTTAGGGTTATTGGGTTCAGTGGCTATATAAAAGTGTTAATTAGAACTAGGGCTTAAAAAAAATTACCTTTACTGCGCTGTGCTCTGCAGTATTGGCTTCATTCCATCCACGTGTTGTGCCTGGCAGGAACGTGCTTCCTTCTGGAGTGAATTGCTTCTAGAAGCACAGAGTTCCCCTCCTGTCTCATTCCCATTGACGTGTTCATCCTACCCTCAGCCAAATCCCAGGCTTCAGAGAAAGGATTGCCCCTATGGAACTATAGCCAGTCGTGATTACACTGTATAAACGTGGAAGAAAGTTCAAGATTAGAGTATTTATGAATGTTGTTGGACATATTCACCTTAGTGCCTATCTTAGGTTCTTATTGCTGAGACAAAATACTCAAGACACACAAGTCAAAGCTGGAAAGGTTTATTGAGCTCACAGTTTGCAGAGGTTTCAGTGCATAGTTTGGCTGGCGCCATGCAAGGTAGTATGACAGAGGGACATCATAGAGAAGAGAGAGTTCATGGTGGACAGAAGGCAGGAAGACAGCACAGCAGCAAGTGGTCACAGCAGCTCTTTCTGTCCCTTGTATTCTGCCCAGGCTCCTTGTCCTTAAGGTGAGTGGCATTTACACCCAGGTGGGCCTTCCTGTTAGCAACACTCAGACCTGTGACGAGTCACTGAGGGAACTAATTTAACAATCACACACCCTTCACTCCAGCATTACACACTGTAGATCTGGCCACTCTAAAATAGCTCCACCTCAGACTGCATGGGGCTTCGGAAGGACATATGACATAAGCTCTAACAGGATCCAAACCTTATAATTTGCATACCAACTTTGGAGGCTGTCAACTCTCCAGGAGCTGCAGACACAGGCAACTGGTATTTGAAAATCTTCTTTTGAAGCAGTGTGGAGCATGGTTGACCATGACTGTAATATATAGTAGGTTAAGATGATTTATCCGAAATGTTAAAACTAGTTCTAATCACAGCACTTGGGAAGCTAAAAGCAGGAGGATTGTGAATTGCAGGCCATTGTGGGCTACCTGGAGAGTTCAGTCTTGGCCTAGACCACATAGTGAAACCCTACTTCAAAAAAAAAAAAAAAAAAAAAACCACAAAAGTATTGAAACAAACAAGGAGACAATTTGAAGCTATTTTAGAGTTATATTAAACTTTATAGTATCTAATTTGCTATCAAATGAGCATCTAGAAGGATTTGTCACTTTTTTATTGGTTTTTTATTTTAATAAAGCTTTGTGGATGTCTTCTTGTAGAATGTCTTAAAGCCTTTATACTCTATTTTTTGTTTCCTTACTTTCATGTGAAATGAAACCAAAAGTAACTAAAATGATAGTTAGAGAACTAGATACCAAAATTTCCCCCATCTAGACTTCCATCTAATACCCAGGACATGGCAGGTGGGGTGGGGGAGAGGAACAACGTAAATTTAATTAGCAATTATATTAATCCCTTAAAATTTTAATCTTAATTCATTCCTGAAGTTAGCATGGATCTTTGTCTTAAAGAGATTGAGACACATTGCTGACTCTTTGTGTTTCTTGAGTTATTGTTCGGTTTAGGGCATGTGGAGGCATTGTCTGAACTTGCAGTTATATCCATGATCAGTATCTCGGAGCAAACAAGTCCATGATATAAATCTTGAGTGACTCACCACTGTGACCGAATGACTTATTTATTTTCCCAGTTTCCTGCTTTGCTGAGCAGCTCATTCTTGATACACATGTGGGATACGACAGCATTTTGCTCATCTTGCCCAACATCTCTGCCTGTTAAATATCTTGATGAGCCACCATTCTTTGCTGACTGTAGGATGATCATATTTTTCCATTATTCTGTAACACTCTGTATATCATAAGATTAGAATTGAAACCAGTTTCTTAAACTGAAGTGATTAACCCAGACTTGTCGACACATATTTTATAAAATTTTATTTTTATTACCACCTAAGAGGAAAAACAAAACCAAATGCCTTCCTGTTAGTAACAGAAGCTTCCATGAGAGCTCACAAATACTATGAATACAAACTCCTTTTTATCCATTAAATTTATTGGTACATTATGATCACATTCATCTTTGGGGATTTATACTTGATATATATCTTGGTTCTTGTTTTTCCCCATTCCCCTTTCTTCCTTTGTATTCCTCCACCTCTCCCTACTTACAAAAGCTTTGTTTCCCTTTTTTCCTTTTCCTTTTTCCTAAATGACATTTTCCTGATGGAGAAATATTAATAGTGGGGTTTTCCTTAAGACTTAGTTCTGGGAAGTCTAATTTGACATTTTCAAAAGAGATGTGAAAGAAAGGAGTTTACTGGTGACATTAACAGGTTTCACTTGATAATGAAAATCTGCATTGGTAAAAATTAATTGGTGGAAATTTCACTAGAAAGTATGTAACAACTTGATAGGTAGGGGTATCTTCCAATCACCAAAAGTAATTGACTTTACATAAGATCATACCCAAAAAACACTGATAGGAAGTTTAGTTTGGAGGCTAGTAACACAACAAATATAAGTAACTTAACCTTTGTGCATTAGTTTCACATTTTGAAAGTCATTGTCTTTATAGTGCCATTTTTAGAACGGTGAGTTGTACTTTGGAAGATAAATGATACTACACTTTCCAGATTTTATACGTATCAATTGGACGCAGGCCAGCTCGTTCTGTCTCTTAAAACAGGTGGCAAAAAGCAGACACTCGGGACCTACGGAAGGAAGGGAGTTCTGGATTCCCTCTTCTCTAGAACCCTAAGATCTTCTTTTAAGGAGGAGACACAGGTTTTGGAGCTATGACCGTCATGAAAGATCTTAGTTTTTTGAGAAAAATGTGCAGAAACCAGAGGTTTTCTATTTGCCTGTTGCGTATGTTTGTTTGTTTTTGTGTGTTTCATCCTCCTCATGGTTCTCTTTCTGGAGGTTCCGGGAGCATTCTGTTTGTTTTTGTGCTTCTCTGAGGAGAACTGTGAATAATAACGTGCCCATCTTGAGGTCGCCATTTTGAAAGCTTTTGTGAAGAAAACCCACAGACCATATATCTGTGTTTTGGTTCTTATGCTTTGAGAAACAACTGCTTTTGCTGTCCTTACAAAAAGAGGCAGCTGTGAGACATCTCCAGAATCCCCTCAGTTTCACCTCTTATTGTTTCATGGTTTCATTTTGTGGACCCCCGCCCCCAGCCACTGGACTACAGAGTGCTTGAAGGACAACAGCGTGAGCTCCTCACTCTTCGCAACACTGGGGTATTCACAGTACCCAGTGGATGTTCAGTTAGTATTTATTGAACCAATGATGCAAAGTGGAAGTTTCCAGACTACCTCCATGTTCATTTTTTGAACCACTCTATTGATAAATGTGTTTTTCATATTAAAATATGTTGAAGGCATTTGTATTTGCAATGGAAAATCACAACAAAAAATACTAGCATAGTTATTCTTATGTGAAGCTTTCTATAAATTGGTTAAGAAGCTTAATCATTTCTAACGTTTCTTTAGGAAAAAAAAATCCTAGGTTCCAAAAAAGGTGACTTAATGTGTCTTGAAATTTGATATCTAAATTTGGAAACCTTAGTTCCTAATTTATGATGTCTTTGATTAGTAATAGAAAATGGAATTGGTTGGATTTTTAAAATCCATTTATCAAGTGTTTGCTATTACACTAAAATAGTTTGGGTCCCCTTGAGAGCATTCTCAACCTTTTATTACTAACATTGTAAGGGCTAGCACCATGAGATATCAAAAGCAACATTTTCGTTGTCAAAGTCAGTATGGAGTTTATACATTCATGGGTGAATTCTTCACATATTATTTTGTAAAGCTTTCAGTTACTGAGGAGATTTCCAAAAGATAGAACTGAGAAAATATTATAGACAGCAAAAAATCAATCAATCAAACTCTCCCGCAACAAAAACCAAACTGGTGAAGGGATAAATCCCTGGTGGGTTTTTTTGTCCCTGTATCTAATCTGTTTCCACATACAACTGATTCTTTTTGATGTTGTTTTCATTCTTTCCTTCCCTTCCTGGTCATGGATGTTGCAAGGATATCCTCGATTCACATGTTTATTATTCTGGCAACCTTGGTCACCCTAATCTTCAAGCATTGCATAATGTTTGATTATGTCATTTTCCTTCTTAGACATCTTTCATCACAATTATCAACTAATAGAATTAGAAAACTCTTTGGTTTTTGTTCATGGACATCTGAAATCTGGTCTCATCCTTCCTTTTCAATCTGTTTTTTGCTAATAAAAACCAGAGATCTTCCCTGCCCGAGATACCAGTCTACTGGAGGAATCCTGCACCGTCTTTCTAGGCATCACCCAGTCCTGATTTCTTGCTTCTTCTCCCTGTCTGCACTGTCTAGCTAGACCTGTCTGCCACCTGTCCAGCTGGCCAGTCTTCCACCTTCTCCAACAGACCCTGTTTTTTTCCACCTTGCCTCTTCGTGTGAAATCCCACAGGGAACACGTTAGAGTCCTTGGTCTCTACCCTTAGCTGGGCCTTCAGTATTGCCTGAGAGTTGAGCCAACAACTTTTGATACTTTTTTCAGGAACTGTTCCGTCCCCTTTGTAGCATTACCTCAACAGGACGCCTAGCTCATGCTGAGCAAGGATTAACTACCTGAGTTACAAAGTAAATAAAGCCAGAGTGTAAGAACTCCTTTCATTTCTCCTCTGTCACTGTGCACTCTTCGCTCATCCTGTTATCATGGCAAAGGTATCTTCCGTCGTGACAGCTCACTCCCTCGCTTCCTCCTCTTGCGTTTTTGTCTATTTCATTAACGTTTTCTGTGCTATATTTTAGCTTATCTCCCTCGTGAGCTTGCCTTCAGTGGGAACCCTTGCTCATGTAGCCAGCAGCTCTTTAGGCGGCTTCCCCACTATTGTTTTCTTTAGAGTTGCCTACATGACCTCCATTTCCTTATCTTCCTTTCATTACTGCATCACACCTAGCAACCTCAGTGCATAACTGAAACTGTTCTTGTCAACGTTGCCATTGACCTCTGAAATACTAAAATAATGGACATGTTTTGAAATTTACTAATCTGTCAAACAGTGGTCACTGCTGACCATCCCTTCATTTTGACAAGTATGTGTCTTTGGCCCTTTTGATACTGATTTTCCTGTTTTCCTGTCTCATTGCTCTGTGGGTTTCCCTTCTGCTTGGCCCCTTAAAGCCTGGGATGGATATCGATTCACCTTCGCCTTTCTCTTTCCACATTTATGGCAGCATGTGGTTTAAATGACCAAATGTCTGTCACAGGTGCTCCACCGTGTATTCCCATACAACCTGTCTCCAGATGTATAACTCCAAGCATTCTGTGGACCCCAAGGATGAATAATATTTCAGCAAGCTCATCAAAACTGATTCTTTCTCTTTTGGTTCTGGAAAAATATTCTTAGCTGCCCATTCTACCAGACCAGGGCTCTGCACATCAACCTGACTCCTGACACATCCTGACAATGTCACAGCTGGGCAAGGTTCCAGCACCCTTCGCACTCAATCAGTCCTTTGGAATGTGGTTCACGGTTCTGTCTTGATCATTTTTCCTCAGGCTGGATTCATCTTTTTTTTTTTTTTGAGAAAGGGGCTCACTTTGTAGTTCAGGCTGGCCCTGAGCTCAGCCTGAAATTCATATCACAGCAATCCTCCTGCCTCTGCCTCCTGAGTGCTGGGATGACAGGTGTGAGCCACCACGCCCAGCTGGACTCATCTTTTTTGCTTTAATCTCTTTGTACTTTTTCTAAACTTTATCTCCCTACAGGCATTCTGCCTCTGCCTCTAGGCCTAGTCAGGGTTTCCCTTTTTCCAGAGAGTACTTAGCCATATACCCTCACCCTGTTTGTTTCCTGTAGGTGCCAGATTGTAGAAAATATAGATAGATTTATTTTTAAAAAAATCAGTACTGTTCTATTACTTCTCCTGGTAGCTTTATGTTTTCAGAATATTTTTTATTCTGAAATAAATTTAGGAAATACAGATTTCATTTGTGTCTCCAGTTTCAGACCTAATCATTTTCAGTTGTTTAAACATTTTAATGATGAGATTAGAATTTGAAGTTATGCTAGAAAATTGTGATGGAATGGTTTTCAGGAACTGCAGGGGCTGGTTTTGTTTTAGGGAAATACAGTGTTGTGATTTATTTGTCTTTGTTTTACGTCTTTTTAAGACAGAATTAGAGAGGGGGAATGTGCTAATCTTTGGAGATTTGCAGTGTATTATCAAGTACAGATCATTTCTAATACAAGATGCTGTGCTATGCTCTAGGTTATGTTGGAGGTGGCAGTGATTTGAATTTTTGCATGAAATTCATAAATGTTAACCTAGAAAAATTCAAGGAATAAGCATTTGGAGAGAAACATTTTATTATGTTCTATTGTTGTATGTCACTCCCACAATGGAACACTAGGCCTAAAAGGACTAAAAATTGGTATCTGAAATTTAGCATTAGTCTTGCTTTTATATGACCTTTGGCCTAAAGGAGGAGGACAGTTCTTGGTCACATAACCATATGATAAAAGTTGAAGTGAAGCCTGTGACAGCTGCTATTGCAAAGAGAAGAGACCAGAGATGCCAGCTCTCAGCAGTGACAGCTCCCAGGACTTGCTGTGTGTTTGTGGTGCTTCCGGTGTGTGAAATAAAGGAACCACTCAGCAGACACTAATACGAAGATGCAGCTGCAGCCTGAGTCCCCTGTAGGGAGGTAACTGCAGCCCGAGACTGGAAGGCGAGTACACAGCACAGGGAAGTTCCCGATGCCTACCAGACGGTGAGGAGAACGACAGCACACAAGCTTCCAGACAAAAGCCAGAGGAGGGTCACAAAACTGTTGTGTGCAAACGCACTCTTTGACTGGTTAGTTTTGTATTACAAATAACTTAATTCCAATAGAAAATTTCACATGAAAGACAGTTTTCATCACACTGTGTCTGGAAATGAGCTGTGCTTCTAATCCATTTTATAACTATGGAGAAAGGTAGGTCCACTTGGTTCTGCACTTGCGTATGAGGTGCAAGAACTTGGATTCAATAACCAAGATGGAAAAAAAATTAAAAGTTTATAACTTAGACAAAGTCTAAGTTCTGTGATTATAACTCGATTTTTATAAGATCCTGAGGAATATAGAACCATTTAATCTCTCTATTAATTGCAACCAGTGGTCCATGGACGTTAGCCTTCTTTTAATGTATTTTTTTATTTTCTGTGAAAGCAGAAACCAAACTCTGCCTGTTAATGAACCAAGCTGCGGTCATTGCAGCAGATGATGAATTAGATTCCTTTTAAAAGGCAGAACACTGCCATCTTTTGTTCACTGAAATCGCTTTTGGGTTCACAAGTGGAAGCTTCAAGTTCAAGTTTATATAGCAGACTTTAAAACATGAGAGAGAAAGACCTGCAGGATTCCTCCACTTTCTAACTTCATACCCAGTGACTCTTTCATTTTTTCTTTGTTCCTGTAATATTTACAAGCTCATACTCACATCAGAGAACCTCGTTCTCGTCTTCTTTCACTTAGAAAAGTAATAAAGATTTTTATTTATAGAGCAATTGATACTTTACCAAGCCTCACTGCATTCATTTGGAGGAACAGTCGCATGAGCATGTCATTGGAGAAATCTCATATCTGAGCCTAACAGCTTACCTTTTCTAATTAGAAGAAAGGAAGAGAACCAACCTAAAGGTTAAAGGCGGCTCAGTAAGATATTATTATCTGACTGACAATAATATTGATCTACTCCAAAGAATTTGAGTATCTCCTATCAGATTTGATTAAATTGGTTTGATATTTATTAATGCATACTGCAGTAAGTGATTTTAAAAGTGTGTCTGAATAATAAAACAGTGTTAGTTATTAATTTTGAAAAGTTGAGTCAAGTCACCACTGTCTGGAGGATACTTACTTAGTAACAGAGACTATGTTAACAGTTTATGGCTTATTGGTAGATGCACGGAGGGGAGTTCTGTATCTAAGGACAGTGGGCCATGTAGTACTTCCTGTTTGGTGACTTGAAGTGGTCTTTGACATCAAAAGAGAATGGAAGTTGACGCTGAAGTTTGCTGTCTGACCTTTCCAATGAGACCTGCTGACAGAGATGTTGGAATGTGATTTCATGAAGAGCTTTATGTGTCTTCTTCCTACTGAATATATATATTATCTTAAGGAGTGAATCCAAATGTCAACTCAGACTCCCTGCCAGAAAATGAAAATAAGCAAACATCTGTTTCCTCAGGATGGCCGCTAGCCAAGGTCCAGCCTACCATGAGTTACTGCAAAATTTTCACATGATTTCATTTTTTAAAAATTTCCCAACCAATTTCAAGTCTAAAATTATAAATGGGTCCTATGAAAGTATAAACACATATGTAATTTTGCTGGCTCTGAGGTCAGAACCCATAATACTTTGGAGATCATTTTATCAAGGGCCGCTCGTCTTTTAAATTAATTTAGGATTTTCGGGACCAAGATACTATTTCATAGCGTCACAGACAAAGTCCCAGGGAAAGAGTTAGAGTGGAGGGGTAGCAGAGTCTGTGCTCAGGAGATGCTGGAGGCTTTCGCCTCCAGAGCCAAAATGCACCTTTTCCCAGCTCTGCGAACCAAAGTTGGGTAAGAAAAGTCCCAGTGACTCTTTTCTTCCTGTGTGTCATTTCTTACTGTGTTCATTCCTCCATTATCCTATTCCCTTTTCACCCTGAGAATCCTCCTCCCCTGCTGTGCTTGCCTCCCAGGGTGCCTCCCAGGAGGACTCCATCAAAAGAAAAATAAATAAATAAATACATAAAGCAACTCCAACAATGGTGCTGAGATGCCAGCTCATAGAATTCTTTCCACACACTGTTATAAATCATGCCAGTGCAATCAACCGTGTTAACTGAAACCAGAACTTTCCTGCAATTACTTTTTAGGGGCCTCAACTTCATCTCAGAAGTATCACAAGCATTTGAGGGTAAGGAGCACTGTTTGACTATATTTACCTAGAATTAGGAGAAATAGGTGGGTTATTGTTTGTATCATTGTTTTTTGGTTTTGCAGGTAAAGAAATCATGTTTCTTTCCTTATTTTATTTGTAAAGAACCTATTGGCCCAACACACGTAAGAGAAAAATATTTTCTACATGTGCAATATGCCTCACTTTTTCGGCACAATGATAACAATGTTGGTGACATACGATGTTTATTTACCAAGGTCCATTATATTCATGATCTCATTTAATCATCAGTACTATCTAGTAAATTTATTATTAGTATTATTGATTGAAAATTTTGCAGTAACTCATGGTAGTCTGGACCTTGGCTAAGTTTATTGTTAATCACTAGTAAGTTTACTGTTAATCAGTTTTTATGGCTCAGAGAGCAAGAGATAAAGATGTAAATGAATTTCTCCAAATCTTTAACAGGTGAACTTTTGAACACACAGTGACTTCAGTTCCCATGGTGTTAATGACCAGAGAAAACAAATCATTTCATAAACAAATGATCCTTTATTCCATCTCAACTCCTGCTAAGTTTACCTTTCAACTTTTCATGTATATAACTTTACAGATTACGCATATGAAGAAAGCCTATGTTTTTTCTTATGTCACAAATGATAATGAATAGTTATGGTGCAATTATTGTCCCATTTCAAGTAAAAAGAAATGTTGGGTTGAAAATACTGCAGCATCTTTTTAACAGATATAATTAGGACTAGTAGGTGGCTAGGGAATTTTAAAGTTTTTAAAGCAGAGTATTATAACAATACAACATAAAAGTTCTCTGTCTCCAGTAACATATTTTAACTTAATATATAATGAGGCAGGCTTTTGATGAATCCTAAAATGCAAATCCATTCTAGGGCCATTTATAAAATCTACTGTAAAGTCTATGTAAATCTACTCAACTTCGAGTTCAGGGAAACAAATATTTGTATTTACATATCATTGGTTTACATCTACCTTATTAGCATATATAATTTACAGTGACAAATAGAACTGGCCCAAACAGATTTGAGACAACCTTACTGCGACACTATGGAGAGAAAAGAGTATGTGTATGTTCTAGAGAGTTCTGTGTTCCCAGAGTACCTTCAGTGAAAACTAGCCATTTTCCTATGGAAATAGATTTAGTAACTCAATATTAAGTTAGGGAGTTTGGGAAAGAGTAATAGCAAATAAAGATATTTCTAAGTCTACATTTTAATTTTAAAACCTCTTTTAAAAATTTGAAATGTTTAATGATGCCAAGGGTTTTGAAATTCTTTTCTCTTTTGGGTGTGTGTGTGTGTGTGTGTGTGTGTGTGCCCACACATGTGTGATACAGAAAAAAAAAGTGATTTACACATTCAGAATTGGAAGGGACCATCAAGACAGACAGAGAAGTTCTTGCTTTTAAAGAAAGTCAGCCCAAGTCCTTAATGGTTAGTATTGCTTGTAGAAAATCTGTGGTTGGTTTTGGAAACCATCAGGAAACTTAAAAGATGTTTTTAAGAGTCCAAACTTGAGGCATATAACATTTCAAGTAGGTTGTTTAGATAATTTCTTGATTTTAGTGTTGAAGCATGTGTAATCTATCTTTGAGTAACACACAGATTTGTGAACGAAGGCTGTTGTGCTACATCTAATTCTTTTCCTCCAGTTAGAATAAATTAGCTTCCAAAGGAAATGATGCATCAAGGGATTTACTGAGTCAGAAGACTTGGGAATTATTACGTATGCTCTCTCTGGGAAAGGATGCATTCAGCCTATTTCATTAAATTATCAGTTTCATCATTGCCTCAAAATATATAGGAAACCAAGAGGTAACTTGATTGCTACCACCTCAAAAGAAATTTATCAAGACTTGGATACATTATTCTTAACATAAGCTCATGTCCTACCTAGCCCAGGTCTCCCTAATCATTTTAAATCCCACATTTCTATTGCCATCATGATTTTCTTTTTCTTTCTCCTCGGATGCCTCCACTTATTTCCAGCAAAATGCTGTATATTTATTTGCTTCTTTGTTTTCATTTGCCATGTAATAATAATGATTCTTTAAGCCTTCTTAAAGATTTTACATAGCTGGTCTATAATCTGAAGATTTTGACAAAGACCTAAGAATGTGACATTCTTTGAAGGTAGATAATTTTATTTTATAGCCTCAATGACATAATTACAGAGATTTTGTAGAGTTTTTTGATAACTTACAGTGTATAATTGGGAAACTCAGATGCTTCTCATAGTGAACAAATTCACTTTGACCCCCACACGTACTCAGAGGTTCCCCTTTGTCACAGCTGTCCATAATTTCAGTTAGCCCAATACCTAGGACAAGCAAGAAAATATTTCTTCTACTCTTAAATTGGAAGGTACTCGCTTAGTCTGGAAGTTACACTCATGTTGCTTAGAAGTATATTTCTTGTTTTCTTTCTAATGACTTTTCATATTGCCAGATTACCTGGGCCTTGGGTTTAGGATAAGAGGGGAAAAATAATGAGATTATAACAAAAAAGAAAGGAAACAAATTTTATGTATATAGGGGGTTGGTAGGGTGGGTAGGGCTATGGGAAAAAATGAAAATTAAGTTGTGTCTTATATTGGTACAGATCCCCATTGTGGAGTGCAATCATGATGCGTATATGTAATGTACCAATAAAGATTTCAATTAAAAAAAAAAAAGGGTGAGAACTTGGAAGCAGAACCCCCTGTCATGTGCTAGCAAGGCTATTTACATTTGTGAAAGTCTGAAAGGAGCATTAGGTGAGACATCTGGAGATGCTGCAGTCGAGCAGATGGAGATTAAAGGGGGCAAGCAAGGTGCTTTAAAAAAGAATGTGACAGTAATAGAAAAAAAAAAGGAAACAGAGATTATATATGTAGGGGGTGGGGGATTGCAGAGCGGATGGAAAAGGGAAAAAATGAGAATCAAGCCGTGTCATAGTGTCATACTCTGGTACAAACTCAATGTTGAATGCAATGATGATTTGTATTCATAATGTACCAATAAAGATTTGAATTTTTAAAAAAAGAGATGCATTGAAAAGTGGTGGATATAACAAGAGAAGCTGATGGTTCAACTTTGAGGCATAAAAGTGTACTTCCCGACACTGTGTATAAGACTTAAATTCCAGATTTGTTATTTAAAGGTGGTAATCCAAATGTTGCTGTCGTGTAAATGGTGGCTAGGGAATTAACTCTCTTAAATGCTAAGTATAAATATTTCTGTTACGAGGAGAGCTTGTGGAGTAGAATGTTTTATATTGCTTGGTAACTTTCTTTTGAAAAAGGAAAAAAATTTGTTTGATACCTGATCTTTAGCAAGACTCAACCGGGGTTTTGTGCTTAGTACAGAACTCATTGCTACTTGAGATTATTTTCTGTTAATTTAAGACTTTCCTATAAAGTAGCTTTTGTATAAACTTAACTTTTAGTGTTTGTTGTCACTATCTAAGATTTTCCCTAGCTAAATGAAATATTTCTGAGTATTATGGTACCCTTGGAAGTTTAATTTTGTATCTAAATATACAAAATTTACATGAGACATTATTATATATGTGATTTCTAATAAGTTGAATAGGTGTGGGAGTAGTTAGTCCCTATGTGAGTATTTTCCCTACTTTGTACATGATTTTTATTTATTTTTTTTATTATGAAACTACTATATTATAAGTGAAAAGCATTGCTAAAGAAGTAATGTTACATTTAAACTCCTAAACCAGGAAGAAGTGACTCCTCCCGCCCCTGATTACTGGAAATTTTGCAGGATTTTTGAAAAATTAAAATTATGTGGACAACTGAATTTCTACCATGAAATTCCTCAGTAGCAACTCCCTGGCCTTGGACTTCTTTTGGTAACTTGTCTGTTCTTTATAGAAGGGGCAGCCCGCCTATCTTTCCGCCTTTTGGCATTTCACGTGTGGTTAGTCTGAAATCTGATTATTGGTTTTAGATGTCAGGCCTCATTGAAGCCTGTAGTTCTCTGAGCCAAAATGGTGGTGGTAACTTCTCGAGGATGATGTAACCTTGGACTCTGATATTATTCAGTTCTTGAATCAGAGTCCCAGTTCAGTAAGAACGTGAATAATAGGAGGGAGATATTTTTTTTCCCACAATAATAATGTTCGCTTTGACTCCTTAGCTGACTTCAGTATAGAAAAATCTGTCCTTTGGCTTGGATGTTGATTTTGTTTTCACTTAAGTTTAAAACTTTCATAAAATTTTATGTCTGAATATGTAAAAATATAGCAGAGTGGCACTGCTCAATACCTGCATTCTTAGGTGATGCCAACACTGACTCATAAGCATGTTTTTCATTCTATTCTTATTTTAAAAATGCAATATTGGTTGCCTCTAAATATATATAGGAAGTACATCTCTTAGTTTTTAAAATATAATTTATTATTAAAAAGATAAAAAAATTAGAGAAAAGAGTCCTCTTATCCATACTGTATTTTAAAAATTCTAATTCTGATTTTAATCAACAGACATACACCACTTTTTCTTCACGTTGATAGCATTTATGTACTGAGAACTTTTCAAGAAGTTTTATTAATTAGTACAGCATAAACTGTTAATTTCATTGCCAAAAAGTCTTAACATTTTATACTCTGAAACAGTTTGACGTAAAATTTTTGTGAAAACAATTTAATGACTTGTTTATTGGAACAATATGGTTAGGAATAAACATTTATATTTCCGTGATAACAGTGGGTAAGTTCTTTGAACATATAATGATTAGAGACATAGTTTAAAAATACATGTTGCTAAATAGGACTGTTAACCCAATTCATTGGCATTTTTAAAAGTATTTTAAGGGCTGGCGATATAGCTCAGTGGTTCCGGCGCCTGTCTTGCAAGCGCAAGGGCCCGGGTTCAATCCCCGGTAACCATATAACAATACTGGGTGTGGAGACTCACCCCAGCAGCAATCAGTACCACATACCACAGTGCCGGGCGTGGTGGCTCATGCCTGTCATCCCAGCACTCGGGAGGCAGAGGCAGGAGGATTGCTGTGATGTGAGTTTGAGGCTGAGCTCAGGGCGAGCCTAAACTGCAAAACGAGACCCTGTCTCCAAAAAAAAAAAAAAAAAAAACGTATTTAAAAGAAAAATTAACCGTAGCTGTGCATATATGCCATGCAAAAATTACATATTCTGAAGCTATTAAGTTGCACTTTCCTTTGTTCATAGGCCTGTGCTCATCTACTGTGTAGGTCACACAAGTTTTATGAGCAAGGACTGAAATAACTACATATCTACACAGGAACATAAAATGAAAAGTCAGAATTCACTTCAGCATCCTGTTTTAACATTTGCGCTGTGGAATTGAAGTATTTATATTTTCAGCCTGGCATTTCTCCTTCTAGCCATCTGAGTTGGGCAATATATAACTAGTAATATATATAACTAGTAATTGCACAGTATTTAATGTTTCCTATTTTTCAGATTTCTGATTAGCAAAATCAATTGTCATCATAATTATTGCAGTTATTGCTACTTTAGTGATAAAAGATGTACATATTAGTACACTAGCTTTACAGTGTGATTTATCTGTAATTTATAATAATTATAGGATTAGATATTTTCAGGAATGTTGGGTATTTATATAATTATAGTATTTTTCTGTTAACAAAAATAATGCATATTTTTCTAAGGCATATTCCCCTTGCATACACAATATTTATTGAGCATTATCCAAGTAATGATTTTTCGATCTACCCACACATCTTTTAAACTAGTTCAATTTTAAAACGCAGCTGTAATACAACTTTGCTCAGTTTCCCTGTTGATATGGATTTAGTGGATTCTTTGGCTATTGTTACCAGAGAACTATTTTATCCTTTGTGTTTTTATTTTGTATTTTTACCTATTTGCAGATGTATTTCTTTAGATCAAACGTCCTTGTTATTTTGCTAAATCACACTATATACACATTTAAACTATAAACTGATTGAAAAATAATCATCTTTCAAAGGAAATTTTTCGTTTACTACTTCTTTTGCCAAATCAATACAAACACTTCATGCTGCCTATGTTTATTTTTTTGCCAATTTGACATGTAGTAGTAGTTGTTTGTGCTGTACTAATTTGCATTTTAATTATTAGAGAACCAAATAGCTTTTATATATTGGGCTACTTCTGTTTCATTCAGATTGTGTGTTCCCTTCTATCCTGCAATTTTCCCTTTTATTTGATGTATTTTCTCTTCTCTCTGTGGCAAATATTTTCTTACAGACTTGGCCCTTTGTTTATGATATGTTTTCGTAGGTCTTGTAGTCGTTTATATCTTCATATGGTCAAATCTGTGCCATGTTTTCATGGCAAGCTTACACGTTCATATCATTTTTTTAAATCTTTTTTTTATCTTTATTGGTACATTAAATATACATATCATGATTGCACTCCATAATGGGGATTTGTACCAGTATAAGACACAACTTAATTCTCATTTTTTCCCATAGCCCTACCCACCCTACCACCCCCCCATATACATAAAATTTGTTTCCTTACTTTTTTGTTACAATCTCAACATTGTCCCCTTTCACCTTATTTTACATTGAG
>PVIR01033809.1:0-17628 GCA_004026965.1 Petromus typicus
AAAGGAATTTCTTGTTTTGAGAAATGACTTGAACCTCTCAAAATATATGTTTGGGGTTGTTCTGCCGCTTAAATCAGATACTCTTTTTATAGGATTATTTTTTTTTCTTAAATTCTTAACTTTTATTAGTACATATTCACAGTACAAGTCTTACATCCTTCATGGGAGGTTGGTACCTGTACATAACACATCCTAATTTTTTTTACATCCCTTCAGATATTCTTTGAGTCATACGAAGTTGGTAGTATTGTGACAATTGATTGCATAATACAATTAATGTAAAAATGAGGGTAAAAATATTACTTTGCCTACAAATATTTTCTCGCTACAGTGTCATATTTCCATTTGAAAGCCATTCCTAATTTAGAGTTACAAAGCAACTACCTATGCTTTCCCTATGCTCACAGATACTGTGAGTCAGGCATTCAGAAAAGAAGCCACCAAGATGGCTTCTCTCTGTTCCACAGTGCCTGGGATTTGGCGGGAAGACTTAAAAGCTAAAGGTGACTGAGCAGCTGGGGGGTGAAGACACCTAAAAGTTCGCTCGCTGACTTTTTTGACTATCCGTGCTGGCTGTCACTCAGGCCCAAAACAGGTAGGACTGTCAGCTGTAACTTATGCACAGCCTCTTCACAGGCTGCTTGGACCTCCTCGTACAGTGGTGTTGGGGTTTCACGAGCAAAGCACCCTAAACTAGGAACTACGTCACTTTTTATGACTTAGACTTGGAAATCACGTGTGGTACTCTTGTCAGTCATTTCCATCCCGATGCAAAGGGAGAGGAAAAAGACCACACCTCTCAATCCTACTGATTCAAAATCATACAGTAAAGATAATTTTTTAAAAAATCATACAGTAGGAAAACTAGGTGAGATAGGTGTTACTGTATAATTGTATTCGTTTTTGGAAAACACAATGTACTATACATATGAATTAAAACTAGTAATGATAGAGTGACTTTATTTGAAATGCTTAGAAACAGAAGAATTTCAGATTTTAGAAGAGTTTTTTTGCACTCTGGAACACTGGATAGACTTTACAGGTTGAACATTCTTGATCCAAAATTCTGAAGTCTGAAGCTTTAGTTAAAGCATTTTTCATCTCAGATATTTTATTCAAAATGATATTTCTGTAATATGGAAGTATCTTGTAAGATGACTTGCATTCATACAAAATGAGTAATACTTGATTAGAGAACAATTAAAAGTAATGAGTCATAAAAAGCAATGAAGACAAACTCAGCTGGTCTGATTGTTACCTACTAAAAATGGCTATCTTGATGATAGTCATTTAATTAACATTTTAAGTAAAACTTAACCACTATTTTGAGTTAAAAACTTTAAGAACAGCCGGGGATTTAGCACAAGTGGTACCATGCCTACCTTGGAAGCACAAGGGCCCAAGTTTAATCCCTACTACTGCCAAAAATAAAAATAAAAATAAACACTTTAAGAAATATAGGCCTACAAGGAAACTATAAAAGTCTATTCATTAAAGCATACAGCAAATATCTTACTAAACACTAAACTATGTCAATAAAGTTAAGAATCAAATAAGAGAACCTGTTTTTCTCACTATCCACCAAGGTATGTGCCATAAAGCAGGAACTTCACATTTGTTTGTTGTTGAAATTTTTGTACCAAAAAATAAAGTTCTTGATACACTAGACATTCAAAGGTCCTCAGTAAATTTTTTTGCAATTAATTGCTGTAAAGGTATAACAGTTTGGCCAATAAAAAGAAGAAATTCATGTAAATATAAAAAAAATAAGTTGCTGGTGATGTTACCTATTTGCAAAACATGCCAGTAAAAAATTGTTATTCAATAATATATGGAATGATGACTTATCTAAATTTATATTTAGAGAAATCAAGAATTTTTCTTTATACTTTCAACCAGTATCTAAAAGTGAAAACTGTTCCTCTTTCAAAATAATAAAAATTATAACAGGCATTATAATAAACTGAAGGAAAACACAGAACTTGTATGAAGAAAACTACAAAATCTAACTGATGGATACAAACAAAATTTGAACACTGGAAAGGCATAAACTATAAATCCTCTCAAAACTAGTATCAGTTGAGTGTAGTATTCTGCTTAATAAAATTAATTTAAAATTAATTCTTTAAGATTTTTTTGTTTCTTTTTTTATTAATGTAGTTACCATACATAATAATTACATTTATCTTGGGAAATTGATATGTACACATATCCCATTTAATCATCTTTATTTCCCCTTTCCCATCCTGACCTTAATCTCATTTCCAGACTCTCTTCCCATTTCTACAAAATCTACTTCCCCATTTCTCATCATCTATCTTTTATTTTGCTTAAATTATTTATATTTTGGGTTTCTCATATAACTAAAACTGTGTGCTATTTAATCTACTGTCTAATTTACTTCACTGAGCATTACGGTCTCAGAGTGAATCTATTTTCCTACATATGACATGAATTTGTTCTTCTTCATGGGTGATACTTCGTTGTATATATAAACCACATTTTCTTTATTCATTCATTTGCTGATGTGTTTCTGAGCCACTTTCAAGATTTAGCTACTATGAATTATGCTGCTATAAACATGAGCGAGCATGTAAAGAAGTTTACTTAGATTAAATGGAATTTGTTTTTATAGTGTTTTGGGGAATCTCTATACTGATTCCTACAATGGTCATGCTCATCGACAATGCAGAAGGGTTCCTTTTTCTCCATAACCTTGCCAGCATTTGTTGTTTTCTGATTTCTTGATGATAACCATTCTTTCTGAAGTCAGATGGAATCTTGGTATTGTTTTGATTTGCATTTCTTTAGTGGCCAAAGATGATGAACATTTTTTCATGTTATTGACCATTTATACTTCTTTTGAGAAGTATCTGTTCAATTGAAAGGAATCAAATTGTTTTAGTTCTTTATATATTCTAGATATTAGTCCTCTGAAAAATGGATGGCAAAAATTTTTCTCTATGTTGTCTCTTCACTCCGTTGGTTATTTCCTTTGTTGTACAGACACTATTAGTTTGATATAATCACATTTGTTAATTCTTAGTGTTATTTCTTGTGCAATTGAGATTCAGCTCAGAAACTCTGCCTGTGCTCATGCATTCAAGAATATTATTTATTTGAGCTTCCAGCAGGTTCAGTATTTGGTTTAATATTGAGGGTTTTTTTAATTGAAATCTTTATTGGTACATTACATATACACATCATGATCGCACTCAACAATGATAATTTGTACCAGTATATGACGCAACTTAATTCTCATTTTTTCCCATACCCCTACCCACCCTACTACTCCCGCCCCTTTGATATACTTTGATTTCACTTTAATTCTGGATGACAGATGTGGATCTATATTCATTCTTCTGCATTTGGATAACCAGTTTTCCAGGCACCATTTATTAAAGAAGCTCTTAGGATAAGTTTTTGAGCTTTTTATCAAAGATCTGATCACTTACTGGATTTGGGGATATATCTGCATCCTCATTTCTGTGCCACTGATATGCATCTCTGTTTTATGCTAAGCTCACACTGTTCTTACCACTAGGTTTGTAACATAACCTCAGATCTGAGATTGTGATTCCTCCTCCTTTGCTCCTATTTCTCATTGTTGCTTTGGTTCTTTCTGGGTCTCTTCTGGTTCCATGTAAATTTTAGGATCTTTTTTTAAGTTCTGTGAAGAATACTGTTGGCATTTTGACTACAATTTCATTGCATCTGTGTGCATTTTGACAATATTGGTTCTGCTATCCAGTAATAAGAGGAGTCTTTTCATTTTCTAATATCCTTCTCAATGTGTTTTAAGGGTGCTGTAATCTTCATTACAGAAGTACTTCACTTGTTCTGCTAGGTTAATTCCTAAGTTTTTAATTTTTTTAATTACCATAAATAGGATTGTTTTGATTTCCTTTTCGGTAGTTCATAATTGTGTACTGGAATGCTACTGATTTTTGTGTGTTGATTTTGTATCCTGGCACTTTGTTGTAGGTAGTAGAAAAACAAGGAATGCAAACCCAAAAGCAGCAGAATGCAAGAAATCATGAAGATGAAAGCATAAACTGATGAAATTGAAACTAAAAAATTATTTTAAAAAAATCAATAAATCAAAGAATTAGATATTCAAAAGGATAAACAAAGTTGATATACTCCTAATCAAAATTATCAAAAGGAAAGATAAAATCCTATGAAAGCAACTAAAAATCACAAATGTAAATCATAATATACACTACCAAGATCTAGTGGATTCTAGGAGATTATTTTGAAAACTAATTTTCCAATAAATTACAGAACTTAGAAGAAATTCCTAGACATATATGAATTACCAAAATTGAACCAAAAAATTATAAAAGCCCTGAAGAAATCAATAATAAGCAATAAAATACAGGTAGTAACAAAAATCTTACCAATTAAAAAAGTCTCAAGACCTGATGGACTGGCCACAGAATTTTACAAGAACTTCAGGGAAGATCTAGTGTCAGTGCTTCTCAAACTCTTTGACAATACTGAAAGAGAAGAAGCACTGAAACATTACTAAATTCATTCTTGGAAGTTAACATTATGCTAACACAAAAACTAGAGCAGGAACTAATAAAAAGAAAAGAACAGGCCAGTCTCCTTAATGAACATAGATTCAAAAATCCTCAACAACATACTTGTGAAAAGAATGCGGCATCATTAAAAAGGTCATACACCATCACCAAGTCAGCTTTACTCTAGAAGAGCAAGAATGGTTCAACGTTTGTCAGTCAGTACATGTAACGCATCACAAACAGAAGCAAGGACAAAAGTCAGACATTTGTCTCACTAGATGCAGAAAATGCCTTTGACAAAATCCAACACTCATATATGACTTTAAAAAACAAAAAAAAAAGAAGCTTAACCCAGTCTGGTAAGAGCCATTAAGAACAAACTCACTACTAACATCATACTACACAGAAAAAGAATGAAAATATTTCCTCTAAAATCTGGAACAAGACAAAGGTGTCCCCTCTCATTTAACAAGTTCAATGTAGTACTCAAAATTTTAACCAATGAGGCCATTTAAGAGATGGGGAAGAAAACAACACAAAGATTCCACCTTATTCCAGAAAGAATGGCTGCTATTAAGAAATCAATCAATAACAAATCCTAAGGGGGCTGCAGAGAAAAAGGATCCCTTCTCTACTGCTGGCAGGAATGTAAACTGGTGCAACCACTTTGAAATCAGTGTGGAGAGTTCACACTGGACTAGAAGTGTGCTAGGACTAGAAGTCCCATTTGACCTTCTTCTATTCCCCTGCTGAATATACTCACAAAAGAATTAAAAGCATCATACCACAGTGACATATGTGCACCTATGTTTATAGAAGCTCAGTTTGTAATAGCTAAATCTTGGAAACAGCCCAAATGCCCATCAACACGAGACTAGATAAAGATGTGGTTTTTATAAAAATGGAGTATTACTCAGCCATAAAGAATGTTAAATTTGAGTCATTTATACTCAAATGGATGTACCTTAAGGACATACTCATTAGTGAAACAAATCAGAACCAGATGTGTAACTACTGTATCTTTCCCCTAATATGAGAAACTGAAGGTATAAGTGAATGTCAAAATGTATGACAAGTATTGTGAAATAGGAAGAAAATGTTCCAAAGGAAAAAGGAAAGGGTGGGTAGGGGAACGTAAAGAAGGAAAAGAAAATAATTGATGGTTCAAAAAAAAGGAAACAAAGTATATGTATATAGGAGTGTAGGGATTAGAAGAAGGGTAAGGGAAAGGGGAAAAATGAAATCAAGATGTGTCTTGTACAGGTATAAATTCTCAATGTTGAATGTGATCATAATGTATGTGTAAAATGTACCAGTTAAATCTATTTTTTAAAAAGAGAATTAAGAATCTTCAAGATGGATTTAAATATCTGTACATACATTTAAATATATAAATATGCTGATATTTTTATATACGAATAGGATTTTCCTTTAAACTGAATACTTATAAATTTAGCTACCTACTTTATGTCTCTTTGGAAATCTAAAGCAGCCACATTCTTCTATAATGTAAGTCATTTTTCCTTTTCAATTCTCTGCTCAGAACTCTATAATGTCTATTATTCTCAAAAAAGAAAAAAATGCCTTTACATGACCTAGAGGGCCCTAAATAATCTGGCCCCACTTGTTAACTTTCTAGCTTCAACTCCTGGCACCCTGGTTTACTTAAAATGCTCCAACCACAATGGCCATCTTAGTGTTTACGAATACACCAAGTATGCTGGAGCCACAAGGCCTTAGTTGTCCTCTCTGCTTAGAATTACCTTCTAACAGACAACTACATTTTTTGTCTTTATTCCTTCAGATTTTTGCTCAAATATCATCTTATTAGAGAGGTTTCCCTGGTCATGTTACAGAAGCAACTACCACCCGGTATCTAACTTGCTTTTTTTTTCCTCTGTAGCGCTTACCACCTATTACACATTTATTTTCTATCTACTTTCATAGGAACAACAGTTAGTAAGAGCAAAGATTTTGTTGTTGCTCAGCTCTCTATCTTTAACACCTGGAGCAGTACATGACTCACGATAGACAATAGCTGAGAGAGAGAATTTCAAAAACTAAAAAAGGAAAATGTGACCGCGATATTCCACACTAAGAACATATTTCAGGTGAGGCATTCATAGGGCTATGCGGCTGTTTTCCTGCTGATCTTTCAATTCTTACAATAAACGTATTACTTAAATTAATTCTTTACAGCTGAAAGTCAAATATGATCATAATTACTCTCTATATATGTATTACTGCTCATAAAACAGTTTATATGTGAATTTCAAAATAACTTTAAGAGATAGATGTTATAGGAATTTATTCCTGACTCTTTTCTAATATTGAAACTGGAATTCATAAAAGTTAAATTGCTGGGCACTAAACAATGTTTTCTGACAACTTCTCTAAGGACTATTCTACCCTAGGTGTTCTTAATTACTATTGCGCATCAGCACTATCTGATGGAGCTGAAAATCCACACACCCATGTTCCACCCCATAAATTCTGAGTCATTCAATTTGAATGAAAATCTAGCTTGGTTATTTGCTATACACTCCACAAGGTATTCTCATGCAGAATGCCAAGTAAGAACTATTTCATTATACAGTTCTATCATATATCACTTCCCTGCTCAGAACTATTTGCTGGCTTTCCATTTCACTAGGACTAAAACCCAAACTGCTCATAGGCGTTTGAAATGCTTTAAACAACTGCTCCTCTGTGACCTTTCCAGTCACTGCACACAGACAAAGCTGTATTGTACTGCCTTTCCCAAGCTGTCTCCTTCTTCCTTGTTCCCATGCTTCTTCTCATGCTGCTCTTCCTTCTCCTGCACTACAGCTTAAAGGGATGCATTCCTCCAGCCTTCAAAGACCAGCTCAAAAACCACCACATCCATGAAGTGTTTGTAAAATTTCCCTGCCCTCATATAAAAAATATGTCACTCAGAGCAGCCAGATGGCCAGACTCAGGTTCCCTGAGTGTTCTGTTTCTAACTCATGCATCCCAACCTGAGAGTAAGAGTTATCTTAACTGGCTACTAGCAGAGAAGGCATCACCCTCAAGAGTTTCAATACAGTTCACTCTCAGAAACTAACTAGAGCTCTTGGTACCTTGGCCACCTGGTGGTGCCATGTTGCTTCTCCTCTGCAATGACTGTTTGTCATCCTTGTAACCTATGAACTGTAATCAAACAAACCCTTTCCTTTTAACTTTAGGTGTTACATAGTTTGTCCCAGCAATGAGGGAAAAGTAAGTAGCACAGAAATATAATCAGATATACTACTTGATTTGGCATTGTGTAACCGTAGAAATTAAATAAGTGGTGTATGTTGGTTTTTAACTTCTCAAAATTGAAAGCATGGGTCAATTATCATTACAGAATAATTACGATAACACTAATAGCAATCATTCATATATTATTTAACATACACCAGGACCTATTGTAAATGCTTTCTATATCACCTAATCCTAAGAAGAATTGTGCATCATAAGTGAGTGAAATCAGCCACAGTGAGATTAAATAAAATGTCTAATATTTAATTAAATAAAACTTGCTAAGTCACATAGGTAGGATATAGTAGAGATTGGATTTGAAAACAGATAGCCTGGCTCTGATGTCCATGTTCTTAAAGATAACAGTATAATACCTCCCTGAAATAAAATATAAGTAACATTAACTCCAATAAAAAAATAGATATATGGCAAACAATGAAAAGCAGAAGGAAAGTAAAAGTTGAAGTGTATCAGGGATAATACCTGCACATTTTATAAAGAGAAATAAGAAATACTGATAAAAGTTAATGGCATATGAAAATATTTTAGCATGAAAACTAGTGGTCTCCAGACATTTTGTTTTGCAATGCTTTATTTTGTTGAGACAGGTTCTCATTATGTAATATAGGCTGACCTTGAACTCGCTATGTAGTCCAGGCTATGCTTGAACTCAGTGCACTCCTCCTACCTTAGCTTCCCAAGTAGAGGGATTACACGCATGTGCCACCACACCTACCAAGAATGTAGTGTGAAATAGATGTTATCTTAGTTATCTTTCTTATTGCTGAGATAAAATATCTGATGCCCTAACATATAAGGAAAGGGTTTATTTAGCTCCCAGTTTATAGAGGTTTCAGTCCATAACTGGCTGACTCCAAAGAAGGGTGGCCTCATGCAGGGGCATCACAAAGGAGAAACAGTCCACAGCAGGCAGAAAGTAACAAAGCAAGCAAGAGAGAAGACAAGCTTCTTTCTATTCTTTTATTGTATCCAGGGTACCAGATTAGGGCAGTGCCTAAAAAACCAGTCATTGGGGTGATTTAGTAGTCACCTACTCCTAATCCCAACCATTCACCCTAGCATTGCACCATAAGTCAATCACAAACTCTAGATTCAGCCACCTCTGAAAAAGTCCTACTTATGTCTGCATGAGGCTTTGGGGGAAATATCTAGACACAGCAACAGTTCCGACATATTAAATGTGGAAAAAAAAAAATAGGGGAAACAACCATAATATATAACTATGTAAAATATATAGAAGAAGGTATTACCTACAAGAGTAGGTAAGTTGATAGTTATTCTTCATTAATAAATTATGAAATAGTAGTACAAACATATTTTTAATGATAGAAACATCCACCAGAAAACAAAAACAGTTATAACTGGCTTGCAGCATTTCAGATACACTAGTAAAGTAGGACAATTAAAAATATAAGCCGTGGGACTGGGGATTTAGCTCAGTGGTTCAGGCACCTGCATTGTAAGCCCAAAATCCAAGATTCCTTCCCTGGTAACCACATACAACAATGCCAGGCCTGGTGGCTCATGCCTGTAATCCTAGCACTTAGGAGGCAGAGAAAGGAGGATTGCTGAGTTCGAGGCTGAATTCAGGACCAGCCTGAACTACAAGGTGAGATCCCGTCTCAAAAAACTAAAAAAAAAAAATGTATATAAGCCCTCGATCATGAGTGTCCTACCTTTTGGCTTGTCTGGGCCACATTAAATAAAGAGGAGTTCGCTTGGGCTACATATAAAATAAGAACACCTTCAATATGCACACACACACACACACACACACACACACACACACACACAGAGGTAGGTTAAAATAACATTGTTAGTTATTGCATTTTACCCACCAAGTCACAAGAGTTCATGTAACATCCGGTTCATGCACATTTTGATTCTCATATTCTATGTGGTGGGCCATGGGAGGTGGAGCCAGCACTGTACTGACCTCTTCCCTACAAAGTATTTTGTTCAGTCATTGCCAATGGAGTCTGCTTGGGCACACGGAATTGAGTCCTGAAATATATCACTAAAAACCACACAATAATGTTAAAACTTTACATGAGTTGGCATTGCTGGCTGTCCAGGAACACATGTGGCCTGTGGGTTTGATATACTTGCTCTAGATCAAAGCTCATTCCTCTAGTTGGTGTTAATAGTTCTAGTAAAGTCATTTAAGCTCTCTGTTCCACAATTCTCTTGTTAAAATGGCTAATCCATATGGATGATATGTGGATTGCAAGAGTTCATACATGTAAGGCATCAGAACTGAGACTGTTATGTTAGAAATGTTAGCCGTCAGCTGTGAGCTTCAGGGGAAACACACACGTGATGTGTTCACACTTCATTCATAAATTAGTCAAGAATCTAAAATCATCTTCACAGTGAAGATGCCACGTGGAGCAAAAACAGGGTCGGGCACTCCCTGTGAGAGGGCGAGGCAGGGTTTTGCCATATTCCGTAACCTGATTGATCTGGGCACTTTTCTCTTGGGCTCAGGGCTTATCTCACCATTTTGAAAAGGATCATCATTAACAAGCAGTACCTTTAATGTGAGGAAATTACAAATGTCCGAGTTCCTGTGCCTTCAAGCCACATCCAGTGTCAATAATGGTGAATTTTAAAACACAGAAAAGTTAGGAAGAGTGGAATAAAGAAGCAGAATTTGCAAAATGAAATAGAACAATTGGTGTTGGAAAAAACAGATCTCTGTGTTAATAAGACAAAGCTGCTTGAATAAGAGAGTATGTTTAAGGTTGGTTAGAAAGTAAGAAAGAGGAAATTCTAAGTAAATGCAATCAAAATTTACCATAGGAAGGAAGTACTACAAAAGGAGAGTTCATGCAACTTCAGTTTCCAGCATGATGGAAGTAAAAGGTATGTATGAAATTACATTATGAACAATCATTGAAAACTTAGAGCATTTTCAGCTATATACTAGGCAGAAATACAAAGTACTAATGAATTTCCAAAGGTTTATTCTTTTCAATCAAATCATTTGGTCTCATAGTCTTAAATATTATCTGTATGTTGATCTTTCCAAACTTCAGTCTAGTAAACTCACTTGTCCTTAAGCACTATCACTCTAGTTGGATATCAAACAAACATCAGAAACCTTGGCACAAACAAAGTTGGCTTCCTCAAAGCCCCTGCATTGCCTGCTCCTCTCAGCACTATCACCCTCTCGTCAGCTAGTGGCAACTCTACTCTTCCAGCTGCCTGGGCCAAAGATCTTAAACAATCTTTCAATCTGCTTTTTCTCTTCACAACTCACCAACAATCTATCAAAAATTTCTGTCAGTTCTACTCCAAATATATCCCAAGCCAAATTCTCCCACTACTTTCACTGCTCTCACTGAAGTCT
The DNA here is from genome assembly GCA_004026965.1 of Petromus typicus. NCBI lineage: Eukaryota > Metazoa > Chordata > Mammalia > Rodentia > Petromuridae > Petromus > Petromus typicus. The sequence goes on from PVIR01033809.1 coordinate 11,164, forward strand.
AAGCCACCATCATCTCTCTCCTGGATTTGTGTCAGAATTCCTCCCCGATCTGCCAACCTCCTCTCTCTTTTCAGTATAGTTGTCAGAATGATTCTGTTAACATGTCAATCAGAAGGTGCCACTTATATGCTCAAAGCCTCCAATAACTAACCATCTCATGCAGAGTAAAACCCAGTCGTGACATACAAGACCCTATTTAATCAGTATTCTCCCTTTCCAGCCCTCACCCCTTAAAGCACATTTGTGCCTCCTTCTTCCTGCCCATTGTGCTGCCCCTCAATATTCAGGAAGGTTAGGGACACTTGTACTTGGGGTCTTTGGCACTGGATCTTGCCATTAACTGAAACTCTCTTTGAGAGACTTTCTGCCTCGTATCCTTCAAGTTTTTACTCAAATTCCAGTTGTACAGAAAGCCTTCTTAGGAACACCCTAAGTGTCAGTCTCTTTCTCTCCATATCTTTTATCCCCATTCTTCAATTTTTGTACTTTGCATTTTTCCTTCACCTAACATGCTACATATATGCTAATTTATGATTCACCCACCATAATCTGACCTTGTGACTTATAGAATCTTACTGGTTTCTGAAATGCCCCAGAATATAAGCCACCAGAGATCATGAGTTTTTGTACATGAGTATACCCTTAATGTGTGACAGAGTCTTTGGCATACAGTATGAACGTACTAAATATATGTTTAATGAATGGAAGGACCTGGAAATTCTGTATAAAACACATAAGAAAGAAAAGACATTCTACTCAGAATACCACATTCTCAAAAACATTTGTTGAGTACCAACTATGATGCAAGGTGTCATGGAGGTATAAAGATGAAAAGAGCAATGGTCAGGGGGGATTCAATGAACTATAATCTAAAAACAATATTTATAACATTTACATGAGAATTATAAAGAAAGATCTCTAAGTACTTGAGAGAAAATTCTATTAATTGGGGAATAAATCAAGTAATCAGACCAGGTATGATTAGAATCTAAAACTCTGACCAGAATAAACCATCAGGCTCTGTTACCAAAGTTTTTCTAGAGCTTCTGTAGCCTGCATCTCCAACCCTTCCCACAAACCAGTTCCAAGTGCTTCTCAGCCACATGATCAGGTACAGTCATAGCAACAACACTGCTCCTGGTACCAATATTCTGTATTAGTCAACTTTCCTGTTCCTGAGACATAATATTCAATACCTGTAACTTAACTCAGCTTCAGTACATGGTGAGCCAGCACCAGGGCAGAAACATTGTGGCATAAGAACATGAAGGAACAAAGCTATTTAGTTCACAGTAGCCAGGAAGCAAAGTACGGGAATAGTGCCAGAAAAAAATGAAGCCAGGACCACATATTCTATCCAAGACTGCACCTCTATGGCCCACACAGACACACACATAAACATGCTTTATTAATCTGCTAGGAAGTGAAGTTTAATTCAATGAAGTTGACATAACAGGATCAACACCTACTCCATTGATGAGTTCATAATCTGAAGGCATTAGAGAAGACACGGAAACGCAGGAGGTGAACTAGTCCAAGGGTGTGGGCCATGAGCTCACGATCTTGATTGTGCTAATTCCTGACTCCTTCCTCTTTGGCTCTTCCCTCTTTCTATATCTTGGCTCCCATGAGGTAAGCAGCTTTTCTCCACCATCCCATTTTCGCATGATTACTGCCTCACCACTGGCCCAGAAATAATGGAGCAACCTTGGACTGAAATCTTTAAAATATAAGCCAAAATAAACCTTCTTTCCTTAAAGTTGTTTCTCTCAAGGATTTTATCACAGCAAAGAAAAGTTAATACAAGGCCCTACATTGTATATAGTACAGAAAATCAGAAAAGATGTTAGCCACTAGCAGGTACTTTTAGGGATAATTACCTACACTTAAAGGAAAAAAGGTACTTGTAATTGTTAAAATTCCTTCAAAATGTTTGTTATTGTTGTTAAAGATAAGGTCCTTCAGAGAAAACTGTAGGCAATCTACTTAAATTAATTAAGGCTGCCCACTCCCTCTTCTAGATGACATAGAATAAACTCATTACCCGGCACTGTGGTATTGGTACTGGTTGCTGCTGGGAGTGAGTCTCCATGCCCAGTAAGGTATGTGGTTACCGGGGATTGAACCCGGACTCCTGCACTCTGCAAGACAGGCACCGGAACCACTGAGCTAATTCCCCAGCTGCGGCAAATTCACTTTTGATCACATAAGAAGCATGATGTCCAGGCCGGGGATTTGGCTCAGTGGTTCCGGCGTCTGTCTTACAAGTGCAAGGACCCAGGTTCGATCCCCAGTTGCCACATACCTATACTGGATGTGGAGACTTACACCCAGCAGCAACCAGTACCACATGCCACAGTGCTGGGCGTGGTGGCTCACGCCTGTAATCCCAGCACTCAGGAAGCAGAGGCAGGAGGATCGCTGTGATGTGAGTTTGAGGCTGAGCTCAGGTCCAGCCTGAACTACAAAGCGAGACCCTGTCTCAAAAAAAAAAGAAGCATGATCTCCAACTAAACATGCTCAGTAAGGTGCCCGCCTCTACCTATAATGACGTCTTTTTCATATGAATATGCATGAGTTTCTCTATGTTCTTTGAAAATTACACATACTGTACCTCTTATTTACTGCAAGAAATCTTTCTTTAGTCTTTTATTTCCTACTTGTGCTCATCAGTTTTGCCTTAACCAGATCCTAAATTCCATCCCTAGTACCACAAATAAAACTTAATTGATTTAATTTAATTTAATTAATATGGAGTAGACTCAAAGTGAAAGGAAAACTGAGGAGTCCAACAATAAACATGTTTTGTTTGAAGAATCAACAGACTACATACGAAAAAACTTCAGGTCATAATTCTAGGTTCAGAACTTAATTCAATGAAATACACACCAAGAGGACTTTTTCTCTTATAGAGATAATTTAGAAAATGAAAAAGGTGAGATATTTAAGCAAAAGGCCAATAGAGAAAAGCATGTGAAATTAGTGAATGTACAGGTCAGAGGAAGAAATAGATGCAAATTAACATGAAAAGGAAAAAGAAGTTAAAGTGGAAAAATTAGGACACCTCTAAACATACCTAGTTATAAAAATTTCATCAAGCTTGTAAGACTAACCAAGCTACCATTCATTTTCATATTTGATCATTTTTAAAATAATTTCATTTATGTACTCAAAATCTCAGACAAAAATGAATGCAGTATTTCAATTCAATCTTTATTTAAAATTGTGATGCTGGTACAGATATTTCCTTATAATTCTGAAACAAAAATACAGCTTGTATACTATTGCACATTTAATCAGAGTTTGGATGAAAGATAAAGAATATGATGCAACAAGATTCTGTCACCAAGAAAACCAGTAATACCATGGAAAATTGTGCAACTTTCTTTATTAATATAGTACAACATGGGCCGGGGATATAGCTCAGTGGCTCCGGCGTCTGTCTTGCAAGCGCAAGGATCCAGGTTCGATCTCCAGTAACCACATAACAATACTGGGCGTGGAGACTCATGCCCAGCAGCAACCAGTACCACATATCACAGTGCCGGGCGTGGTGGCTCACACCTGTAATCCCAGCACTTGGGAGGCAGAGGCAGGAGGATTGCTGTGATGTGAGTTTGAGGCTGAGCTCAGGGCCAGCCTGAACCACAAAGCGAGACCCTGTCTCAAAAAACTTAAAAAAAAAAAAATATATATATATATATATATATATATATATATAGTATAACACTACTCAGCATCTGGGCCAGTTCTGTAATATAAAAATAATGAAAGAATAGTCTTTTATAATAGTAACTAATAAGAAAGTACAAAAATAGATATAATTTAAAATAATTAGTTCAAGGGCTGAGGATTTAGCTCAAGGTGGTCCCACACCTACCTTGGAAGGACAAGGGCCCAAGTTCAATCCCAGGTACCACAAAAAAATAAAATAAGATACAATAGGGAAAAGGAGAAATTATTTAATGGATAGTTTCAGTTTAGGAAGATGAGAAAGTTCTTTAGAACGATATGAATGCTACTGAATTTTACAATTAAATGGTTAAAATACTAGCTTTTAATGTTATATCCATTTTACTGTATGTTATGGTTTGCGTTCAGATGTCAGCTCAAAGCTTCAGGCAAATGAGGTGGGACTTTGTTCTTCAGTAGTTGAATTTGGAATGTGTGATGCTGGGTTAAGGGCATATGATTACTAAACCACTATATGACTCATCAGTTTAGCACCCCCCAAGTCTATTGTCTGAGTAAGATAAAGGGGCAGAAGGATGCTGTTACTCTCTCCCTCTTGGCAATGCTATGCTGTGGACCCCAGGATCTGCCTCTCTTGTTGCCTTTGTTACCTTTGTATGTGTTGTGTTCTTTCTTCTCTGTGATGTTTGCTTGCCATCTCCATCTTGGAGCCAGCAGATTATGGATCAAAACTTCTACAAACTGCAAGGCAAATAAACCTCCTTCTAATTTTGGGTGTTGGGTATTTTGTCTCAGCAAGGAAGGAAAGGTAACTAATGCAGGAACTTGGTTAAGAAAAGTGGGGTCATTGCTGGCATTACCTGGCCATGTAGCTCAAGGCTTCTGGAAAGGGGAAGAGTTTGGAAAGATTCAGAGATGTTAGCTACACAAGCAGCACTGGAATGTCGTAGGTTGTTCATGAGAAATTCTGGTTGGAGCTCAAAAGGCCAGTAGAAACCAGGCTTGGGTGGTCTCTGGTGGACAGAAAGACTACATCGGCTGCTGGACTCCAGAGGATGTGTGTTATGAATTGACAGAAAGTTTGTCTGCACTTTGTTCATGTTTAGAGACTTTGCCAAAAGATTCAGAGCTATTAGTTGAAGAACATCTTATGCTGTATGGGAGATTCTGGCCAGTGGTCAAAAGATCAGAAAGCTTGTAAAGGTCAGGCTAGGGAGGTTTCTAGTAGGAAGGACTGCTTCCACTCTTGGACTCCAGATGATGTGTGCTATGGTTTGGCAGAAAATTTGTCTGTATTTTGTCCTGTCCAGAAATTTTGCATGAGATGGAGATTAGGGTGGTGGACGAACTAATCTTGCAGAACAAATTCCAGAGCAGTAGAATATCAAGGTGTTGGAATGGCTACTGTTGGGAGCTCTTAGCTACATCTATGTTGAGAATGGAGAGCAAAAACTCCAGCAGAATGATTTAAAACATTTTTAATTTGGCCAAAAAGGAAACTTCATTAACATGGAATACAAAGATAGACTAGAGAAGGTCTTGAAAGCTGAGAAGGAACAGGAGAATACCAAAGATGGACTGAGGCCATCACAGGAACCAGCAGGACTCCACCCTTTGCAGCCTCAGAGTTGTAAAGGTGAAAGATTTTGCTTTGAGGGCCAGGGATTTAGCTCAGTGGTTCTGGCACCTGCCTTACAAGCGCAAGGACCCGGGTTCAATCCCCTGTAACCACATATAATACTGGGCATGGAGACTCACGCCCAGCAGCAACCAGTACCACATATCACAGTGCCGGGCATGGTGGTTCACACCTGTAATCCCAGCACTCGGGAAGCAGAGGCAGGAGGATTGCTGTGATGTGAGTTTGAGGCTGAGCTCAGGGCCAGCCTGAACTACAAAGGGAGATCCTGTCTCAAAAAAAAAAGATTTTGCTTTTAGAAGTAAGCCCCAGAACACCATGCTCCAGAACAGCAACCTAGGAAAGTTGTTACAAAATGGCAGCAGCCTGGGGAAGTTGTTCCTCAAGATTTGGTTAATAGGCACTGGACCCCTACAGCTAAGAGAAAGGACAGACTGGCTACTACTCCTCCAGGTGGTAGATTTTGGCATCATCCTGTTTTTAGGTGTATGCAAAGTGCAAGAGTTGTAGAGTCAGGATAACTTCAATCCAGATTTCAGATGTCTAACGTCATATCACCATGAACACGCCAGTTCTCATCAGATTTCAGAAAAAAGCCTAGGAGGCCAAGCAATGTGCCCCTGAAACTATAGTGTGTGAAGCTGTAAATGTGAAGCCAAAGTGCAGTCAGTGTAGTCCTCAGAGGTTTGAAAAATCCGAGGGTGTGGATCAACTGAGGAAAACTGCAAGGGAACAAACCAGCCTGAGAGAGAAGCCATAAGAGCTACAATAGGGCCGGGGAGTTAGCTCAGTGGTTCCGGCGCCTGTCTTGCAAGCGCAAGGACCCGGGTTCAATTCCCCGGTAACCACATAACAATACTGGGTGTGGAGACCCACACCCAGCAGCAACCAGTACCACATACCACAGTGCCGGGTGTGGTGGCTCACGCCTGTGATCCCAGCACTCGGGAGGCAGAGGCAGGAGGATTGTGATGTGAGTTGGAGGCTGAGCTCAGGGCCAGCCTGAACCACAAAAGCAAGACCCTGTCTCCAAAAACCTAAAAAAAAAAAAAAAAAAAAAAAAAAAGAGCTACAATAACCTTCAGTACTGCCGGGGCAGATCCACACACGAGATGCTGAAAGTGGAACTGTGG
>PVIR01033810.1:0-17611 GCA_004026965.1 Petromus typicus
AGGCAGAGGCAGGAGGATTGCTGTGAGTCTGAGGCTGGCTTGGGCTACATAGTGCGCTCAGGACTAGCCTGAACTACAAAGCAAGACTCTGTCTAAAATAAATAAATAAATAAATACATAAAAGTAGTTTGAGAAGAGGCAAAGTAGCTATACATGTGTAAAAGTGTGATTTCCTTTGCTGTACCCCTCCCACTGGGTTTAATTGTATGAAGATAATTGATTCAGCAAACTAATCACAGTCTCATAAAAAGATCTACCTCAACTCAGCAACTTATTCATCATCATTCCCAAGGCTTTTTTGGCTTGGTTTTATGTAGAGTGGTGTCATTCTTGATGCCGACAGAGTATGAGGAACCTAGGGTGTATACTATTAAGGAAGACAAATCCTTTCTCAAAGCTAATTTTTTACTTTGGCTGCTTACGTGATCCAAACTCAACTCTTCTTCTTTGGCTCATCTTGTCCCAATTATGTAGATACTTTGTGACCAGGTATGCCATTTCTCACCAGCCGTTCCAAGTGTTGCTCTGAAATGGATTCTGTGAACCTTGAGAAGGAAGGTGGAATTGGACTTCAGATCTGTGAGCATCTGTGTTAGGATGAGAACATGATTTGAGGAACGGAGTAGAGATGAGTGGGTCACTGTGATGGTATAAGGTTGCGAATGGAGTAGTAGTTGTTGATTCCTTGCTTGCATTTTTAATTTTTTTAAAAGTGGAAAGTGATGTCTAGAAACAGCAGTGGCGAGAAGGCAGAATGACCACTTGCCTTCATGGTGTGTGGAAAGCAAATGAATGAGTCAGCGCCACTTGATGTCGCAGCTCTTCAGGAAAGGTGATATCGATACCCATCAATAAGTACTTATTGAGCACCTTGAATATGACAAATTCTGGGCCTAGCACAAGGGAAGTAATGTTTCCATGCATTTAAGGTAGTGGAAGATAAACATGATGCAGAACCAAAGCCAGTGCCCTGTGAGCCAACTGTCATTCAGGCCACAGAGGGTAGTGAGATGGAGGCAGAACTCTTTGGAGCTTGAGGGTGTGGAGTGATTCATTTACAGTGCACAGGGGTTCAGAGTCAGACGGGAGAGTGTTGACATGGAGGAAACAGTGAGGTCAAAGTGAAGGAGCCCAGGCAGTCCTTTTCTGTCTCTGTTTTTGTCTTCGTTGCTTCCATAGGGGCTTCTTGTTTCTTTTCTTCCCACTGACATTGTCTTCATCCCATCTTCAATGGATATCTTCATTCTTCTATTGCCTCTCTTTAAAGGACCAACCCAGACTGAAACAAGACATTGATGGCTCATTGCCAGGAGTGTAGGTCATAGAGTACAAATATGTGTGGGATGCCTAGCTTGGCACAGCATATTTCTAGAGTGGCCAACCTAAAATGTTTCTTCAGTAGGCCACTTTTTAGCCTAGGGGTTGAAGAGAATGTTGAATGTCCTATGAGGAATTTGTATCAGGGTGAATGCTCGAGTTAAGATTTAACAGCACATTGACTGTCCACTCCAGACAGCACACCAAATGCAGAAAAATGCCAACGATTCTCTGGCTTAAATAAGATTAACTTTACTGATAAAGAAACAGCTTTATCATGTTACTCTGATATTACAAAGAAACAACATTGGCTTTCCTTCTCCCCGGGAGGTCATTGTTAATTAATAGCATATTTTAATTCATAAAGAAAATTTAAAATACATTTAATCTAGATGAAAAGTTAACATAAATCTAAGTAATAAAGTAACATCACATTTTCTAAACTCACTAAGATTATTTATGAAATTCTCCCCTTATTGCATAAGAATTGTCTTTGTTTTTTAGACACGTTTCAGTGTCCAAAGGCCATCAGTCAAATCCTATGCAATTGCCAGTGTCCCTGAGCTCCTTGCATTAACTCTCCTCATTTCCTAGCACCAGCATTAAGATCATCCTTGTTATTGATGATGGCAGGTTTGGCCTTTGGTATCTGATGGATGAAGCCTGAGCCCAGGTTTATGGATTATGATTTCAATGGGACACAGTAAAAACTCAAATATCTGATGGATTTTTGGCTTGACCTTCCTTGCTTGGACAGGCCCATCAACAAGACAAGAGCAAGGGGCAGAGGGAATAAATCAATATTTATCTCTGTACTCATTCTATTTATTTATCATTTTATGTTTTCAACAAGATATAGAAATAATAACAAGCATAGTAACAATACAGCAATCTGGACCTTACCTTTGGGGAGCAATGTCCATCACCATGATAAGTATTCCAGTAGAGAAGTAGAAATGTTAACTGAGAACCTAGGAGACATATTGAGTGATGTCTTGGGATCTGAGACAACTTCTAGCACAGACTAAAAGGATGAACAGGTATCAGCAGGTGTGGAGAACATGAAGTTTTGTTCTGAGTACAAACCACATCTCCTTTGGTAAGAGGAGAGCAAAGTATGTGAGAAGGTCTCTGGAAGCTCAGGAGCACAGATGTGATCATGTCCTGGGCTGGAGCAAGTGCCTGCATTTCTTCCCAAAGGTAACCACTGAAAGGTTTCGTTAGGAAAGGGCCTTCTCCTTCCACTTGAATTCCTGGCTCCTCCTGTAGGATCACTGACATGTCATATCAACCTCACAAGTCCACTCTCATAAACATTCTAGACATGGGTCCATGTTCATTTTACCTGTGTATATGGGTTGATTAAAATAAGGAAATTTTGTGTGTCTAGTTTTCTTTGTCAAGGTCATTTCCTAAATGTTTCTCTTTACACAAATGTTTCTGCAAACCATCGAGACCAAGCGTTGCACCCCTTTCCAATTCAGTCTCTCAGCGTGGCACTGGAGTGCATTCTGTAGGAGCCTGTGACATATTTTTGTCTATTTTTGCTTGGTAGAAGCTGAGTTACTCTCCCTATGAGGTGCACAGGGACTAATGTCTTTTCTGCATAGTCTGTAGATAGTAGTGAAATGGGAGCCCAAGGCACAACTGTTACAACCAAACTGTTCAAGGATTCCAGTGGGGCCAATCTGCTGGACATTTACCTGGGTACAAGGAGGCTATTCTTCTCTCTTGTGCTGGTTCACTCTGTGCTTCCACTCAGGAGGCTTTCTTGCCTCACTTCACCTGTGTCAATGGGAGAAAATTGAGGAAGATTCCAATTATGTCATCAGAATCCACTTATGCATCCATTTATGCTGGATGTGCAGAGGACAAGGTTAAATTTCATTTAATTGAAAGTTTTGTTTCTGATTTTAATCTCTGAAGACAAGGTTAAATTTTATTTAATTGAAAGTTTTGTTTCTGATTTTAATCTCTGAAGACCAGAAGCTGTTGATGGTGATTTAGACAACATGGTGCCCAATGTTGAGCAACTTGGTCTGGAATTCTAGATCTGCCACTTCCTGAGCAGGTAACTGATAAATATTCACTTATGTTCTTCAGCAGAGTGAGGATAGCAATGCTTAGTGCAGAGGGTTCTTGCAAAAATGTTCAGTAGGAGATTGCAATCATTATCAATAAAATTATAAATTATATTAAAATTCAGTAAGCCATCTTTGGTATAATGACCAATAGTGGAAACCAAAAACTTTAAGAATGGAGAACTCACATCCTCTAGAATGTTAAAGTCCCTGCAGGGTGGAAGTGATAGGACCCTTCCCACCTATGCTGGCCATTCTCCACACCTTGTGACTTCCTTTCCCTTCATTGTGAAGGATCTCAGCACATCAGAAGAATATGTGTCACACAAGTCCGAGTTACATGGCCACACACGCTGCAGAGCATGCTGGGGCAAAAGGGTGAAACCAGATGTGAAGCCTGTTGATGCTCTCCTCCTGGGTGAGCACTTGCTCAGAGAAGATACCCTCATGTAACAGTTTGTGAGGCTGCAGCTTGCTGCTCTGCTGGCTGACCTTCCCAATTTTATATGTTAAAACCTAATTGCCAGTACAATAATACTAAGAAATGAGACTGTAAAAAGTGACTGAATCACAAGGATAAGGCTCTCATGAAGGGAATTAATGCCCTTACAAAGGAGGTCTGCCCTTACAAAGGAGTGCTTTTTGTTTGTGTGTTTGTTTCTTCCAGCAGCTGCTAGTTTTAGTTCTTCTTCTACAAGGAAGGAACAAGAGAAGATGCCTCATATAAGAGTACACATCAAAATTTGCTGGCTCCTATATCTTAGACTTTCCAGCTACCAAGATTATGAGCAAAACTTTTCTGTTATTTATAAATTATCCATCTAAGGTGTTTTGTTACAGCAGCAAGGAATAGGCTAAGACAAAAAGGATTAATACAAGAGTACCACTTATCGAAGGATAGTTTTAACCTGTACTTTCAAATTAATTTTTAGTGTCATTACCACACCTAGTTAGGAAGATGGTTTTGCTTTTGAGATAGTAGTTTTAATATCCAGACTTGTTTCAGGCAGGCCAGGTGCTCCGTAGCCTGTGTCCTGATTGCTTGAGCCAGGATAGGGCCCTGGGTCACCTGAATGGCCTTTGACTTGCAGGGGCATGAAGATGAAGATGCAGTGGATACACCACACCGTTGGATCTTCCCTGCTGGCCAGATGCGAAGTAAGCTGCACACACCAGCAGCATCTCTGTGTCTTCTGTTGCTGTCCTGACACAAGGGCCCTTTCTTAGAAGAATGCTCATAAGGTTGCCAAGAAAGACTAGGGAGGAAAATAACCAGAAAAAAGTTCTGCTTCATTTTGGCAGACATCCACAGAAGGTGACATTCAGGACAATGGTATGAGGTTCCTGAAGTTTCACCCCATGGGATTTTGTCTTTGCCGAAATTTCCAGCTGTCAAGGGCAGGTTGGCGTGAGATGAATGAAGTAAAATATGGCAGCTCACATAGTCCTTGAGGCCAGAGTCCAGGCAGAGGTCACTCAAACCTGCGACCATGTGTCCAGGCATCATCCTGCGGCGAAGGCAGAAAACAGAGCCAGCACCACAGCTGGGCAGACCCATCACCATCTGCAACTATTCATCACTAATGTTTGATGCTCACAGTGTACTGAGCTCTGAGCGGAAGAGGATCTGGGACAGGAGAGAAGAGAGTCTCTGCTCGTTCTCCCCGAATCAGGTGGGAAAAGAAGTGGGCTTTTTATTCACAGGCCAAGGATCAGGTGAGATACAGAAGGGGAAAAGGCACCCAGCCAGCTTTCTTAAAAGATGATGCTTAAATTTTGGTCTTAAGAATCACTGAGTCATGTGGCACCTCCTCACACACACCAAAGACAAACATGGAAGTCACACTTCTAATGCTTCCAAATGTGACTTTTGGGGATTAGGGTCTTTATGGAGGTCATAAGATTAAAATAAGGTATTTAAGGTCATCTTCAACCCAGGCTCACTGGAGTCCTTACAAAAATGAGGCCATTTAGGTACAAAGACAGCCAGGTACATTAGGGAATATTTTGGTTTATAGCTGGATGTCACTCCAAAGCTTTATGTGGTTAAAGGTGGGGCTTTAAAGGGTGGTTAGATCAGGGGCTTAGAGTTGACGCGCAGTTAGGAGGGGAGGCTCAGTCAGAAGAGGTGGGTTACTGGGGTGCGGCCTGGAATCCTTTATCTCTCTCCCTGGCTCTTACCTGCACCCTATTTTGTGGCTGCTTTGAGAGCCTTCTCCTCTGCTGTTTTTCTCTGCTGTGCTGTGCTGCCTCAGACCCTATAGACTATGGAATGAAATTTTTATACATGATGAGTCAAAATAAACCCCTCTAAATTTTAGGTGTTCAGTGTTGCATTTCAGAGATGAGGAAAGTGACTAAAACAGGGAAGATGTCTTGTGAAGAAACTAGCAGAATCCAGGAGACAGGCGCAGGACAGATCAACATCTCCAGGAGGGGCATGGCTCTGCTGACAGCTTGGTTTCAGACTCCCCATCTTGAAAATTATAAGATAACAAATTTCTGTTGTTTGACTTTATCTACCTTGGGATATGTTGTTAATAGTGGAAGTGAGGCAACTAATACAAAGACTCAGGGGCTCCCCAGGGTGGGAGGAGAGTAAAGGCTTCCCCACCCCAGTTGTAGAGGTGAGGATCATGGCAGAACCAGGTCATAGGCTCATGTAGGTGGGACTGTGGCCATCACCAAGGATGCAAATACTTGGTAAGGCTGGAGTCCCTTCCCCTGTACTATGGCTGACTAGCTATGTCCTCTCCAAAATTTATGTCAACTCTAATTCCCAAAGCACCAGTAGGGATGGACGAGATCTTTAAGAAATGGTTAGGCCAGGTGGGGTCTGCTCTCGGGAATGGACTAATGCCTTATAAAAAGGCTTGAGGGGACAAGTCCAGCTTTTCACCCCCTTCTGACATGTGAAGACACAGCCTTTGTCCCCTCCAGGAGGTGCCATCAAATTGAAAGAAAAGCGTAGCCTTCACCAGACCCAGACTTTGCCAGCACCTTCATCTGGAACTGCAGTGCTCAGGTCCTGCACGGTTTCAGAGTAGGGGAAACTTGTTAATGGAGGGATGCTGCCGGGGGCTGGTCAGAGACTCCAGAGACTTCCCCAGAATCACCCATGAAGTGTGTCGGAGGACAGAATCTCTCTAATACTCCTCCTGTCTGCTATGTTTAGTTGGGTCATGGCCCCAGCTGACGAGGGTCCCTTCTCCTTCCCCATGGTTGGGACCCTGACCAGAATCCTGGGTCACACCTGCTGACTGAGAGCTCCTGCTCAGTCCTGCTACCTGGGGAGGGAAAGACAAGTACAATGTGTTTGTTCAGGGATTGACCTTTGGGGAACTCTGCCAGTCTGAGCTCAGTCATTCTTAATTCAAACATCCCATTTCTCTTATTTCATGGATCTACACTGTACTTTATCCCTATAATTATGAAATATTATCTGTGTCAGTGGAAAGACTCTCAGGCTTGGAATGCAGAATGTGTACATGGGTCTGACTGCTGCACACGTTCTAAGCAGGTGGCATCATTTCACTCAGCTGCTCTGTGCCTCAGTGTCCTCAGTTTCTCATCTTCAGTCACCACTGAGCAGGTTGCCAAGGGGTTAAAGAAGATGATACAGGAAAATGCTTTGACTTCTCCAAAGGAGAGGCATCCAGTTGTATACTTATTATATGCTCAGTGTTTTCAAAATCTCCCCTGCTTACAGGCTGCTGCAGTGTTTCCAACTCTGCCGGGAGGTCATTCTCAATACAGTGGACCCTTGGCTTACGAACTCAGTTCATTCCTCAGGGCTAGTTGTAACTCAGGTTGGTCAAGTCTCCTCTAACAGGCTTTAAATTCTCTCTCCTGTATACAGGCAGATCTCAGTGTCCTTTGAGAGGTATTGGCCCGGGATTTCTTAATTAACCCCACCCAGGAAAGGATATTGTAATGTTCCTTCCAGAACTCTTTACGGGTTAAATCTGCATCTAAGACCATCCTAAAGCATAAGTGGCCACCATCTGGGTTGTAACTCAAGATTCTGATCATAAGTTAAGACTAAAATTCCAGTTGTAACCCAAGTGCATCATATGTCAGTCTGGTTGTAACTTGAAAGTCCCCTGTATTTGATCTCTTTCCATTTACTCTCATCTTTTCTCAGATTGGCTCTCCTTCAAGATTCTCTTCCGAGCCTAGATTATAGTAAGACTTATTTCCTGTTGGTCTTAAAAAAATGATTCCTGTAGCATTTGTTGTGCTTTTATCAAGGAACAGATTCACTTTCCTGCTGGCCTGAGCTAGGCACCCTGATATCTCTTCCAGCAGCTGCTGGCTACATTCTGGAAGGGGATACCCCCTTCCCTGGCTTACAATTATGTGAATGAGGCTCTGCTTGGGAACTGCAGGCTCAAGCTATGTTGTGCATCTTGAATCTACTTCTATCACTTTTGGCAGTCACTCCTTAGACCTCCAGCAACCATGATGGTGCAGCAGATCCAAAGCAAAGATGAATTCAGCAAGCCTTGGCTGCTGCAGAAGATAAACTTCTCATAGTTGATTTCTCAGCCAGGGCACAGTTCTTGGAAAAATGATCCAATAATTCCTTCTTTCCCTGTCTGAAAAATATTCCAGCATGTTATTCCTTGAGGAAGATGTGGATGACTGTCAGGCGGGTGAATTGCTGGTGTTGATAAAGAAAAAACTTGAAGTCACCAATAATGAGTCTAATTATCTTTTCTGAAAAACAACCAAGCATCAGCTGTTTAAAATTTTTAATTTTTTATTTATGAAAAGTGTGAAGTAGGGGAACTATATACCCAACTGCCATCAGGTTATAAATGTTAATAAAATATTAATTCTACCATTAAATAAAAAATACTTGCAGGCCCACCATTCATAACAAGAGAAATACTGAATTCCTCATTAGAAGATGCTCAAAAGAAGACAGGAAAAAGCTTTATTACTATTAATAGCAATCAGCCTTGACCAAGTGGAGCACAAGGCTCTGTATCACCCAGACTGTGGCACAGCCTCATCATGACCCAGAAATTCTGGACCATTAATCATATAAAGGGAAGAATAGCCATAATGTTTCTGATCCTCAGTGAACGCTTAGCTTTGGGTGCTAGGGTTTCCAGCTCTGTATCTATGGAATAAGCTTTGTAATCCTGAAAACATGGAATCTGAGGTTAAGGTCCAAGAACCTGTATTTTTAAGCTTTCTGCTGAGATTCAGGTGCATGTTTCAGTTGGACGACTGCACTAGTATTCCTGAGCAGCTGTGTCATGGACTGAACTATCGGGGATTGCAGGTGCCTGGTCACTTCCATCTCTTCCTCCTCCTCCTCTCTCTCTCTCTCTCTCTCTCTCATTTTGCCTGAGATGGCTTCAACTTGCAATCCTTCTGCCTCAGCGTACTGAGAGGCTAGAGTTAGAGGCACATGCCATCACATCTAAAGGGGGAAAGATTTCACATCACATCAACTTTCTACCCTCTTGGATTTTGTAGTTGGGCCTATGAGATAAATGGACAACAGAGTTAATAGAAAAGATATTTTATGCCTTGTGTCTAGATGTCCTCCACAGCTTCATGTGGTCAAAGATGGGGCTATTTTGAACTGACAAAACTTGATCTTATTCATTCATTTGACTAGAGTTTTACAGAGTCTTGGCTTTGGGTCAGATGTTGTGTCATGAGCTCCATTGGCCATAGCAACAAGCTGATAAGAAGAAAGGATACAGTTCGACTCCTGAGGATCGAGCATCTTCATTGAGATTCCTACTGGAGAGAGAAGTCCAAGAGCTCTACAGAAGGACCAGACTCTGTGTGCCTAGGAACCCAGAGGGCTATATAAACAGAGCAAAGTCATGCAAGTTTTCCTTCCTATTATTCTTATTTTTTGTCTTCCTGCTTCAGACTTCATGGAGACAACACTTGATCAGGCCTAAGCTCAGACTTCTTCTCTAAGTCTCATTTCTGTCTATATATTAATTATTGTGCCTTGTGCTTCAGATACACAGGAGACTAGAACTATACTGCAAAGGTTCTAGTTACATCCCCTTCCCATTTCCTATAGATGATACTGGCATGAAGAAATGAAAGAAGATGATCAGACACTGACTCTCTGAGAACAATGATATAGATGGAAAGAACTTTCTACCCTCTTGGATTTTGTAGTTGGGCCTATGAGATAAATGGACAACAGAGTTAATAGAAAAGATATTGTTATGCCTTGTGTCTAGATGTCCCCCACAGCTTCATGTGGTCAAAGATGGAGCTATTTTGAAGTAGTTGGATCTAAAGTGTGTGACACCGGGATTGATTCTTGGTGTTATGTTAGGATTAGGCTGGACCACCTTGAATGTGAGTGTTACCGGCCCACATTCTGTACAGAATATAAGGTACACAGAGGGCTCCTGCCACTGCCTTCTGCTTATCACTTGGGGTTTCACTGCCTCCTCCCTGCCTTGTTTTGCCATGGTCTGTTCCTCCTCTGTGATGCCCCTCTGCCATGCCACCCTGTGTTGGAGCAAGCTGACTATGGACTGAAACCTCTATGAACTGTTTACTAAATAAATCTTTCCCCCTTTAATGTTCAGCATTTTATCTTAACAACAAGAAAAAGTAACTAAAACCTGTATACAAATGTATTCATTTTTAATATTACATATATGAGAGTGTCAAGTGGGAAAAAGTGAAAACTCAAAAAATCTCTGTTTGATAGCTCATATGCCATCCTAGTAGGGGAAGAGAGGGGATGTAGACCACTTAAAGGAGAGCAGGAAAGATGAAGGAGCCTTTTGGAAGAATAGATATAATTTCTGACAGAGTATGGTATGTATGGTACTGACTTCTGCTGTCCTCTCGATTTTCCTTAGTTGATGAACTTTCATGGAGGGAATTGAGGATGGTTGAGTTCTTTAGTGGCTTTACCTTTAGACAAGTGAGGGTTCAGATGAAGACTCTCCATCAAGTGTCTTTAGCTCAGAATGGTCAACATAGAGGGGTGCATTTTGAGGTGGGGTATCCTGAACACCCTAGTGTTCACTCTAAAGAAATTCAGGCTCAGTGAGGACCTTATAGCTGGCCTTGAAGACATCCAGTGGCAAGAAAAAGGAACAACTCAGACAGGGGAAGGGGGGTGAGCTAGATGGTCCAAGCACAGTAGGCAAGGGGGGAATGGTGGGAGGTCATCTCAAGAAGCTGGCAGAGACTGGACTTGTGAGTCCTTGGAGGATATCATGGGGACTTGGGACTTTATTTTAAATGAAATGACAACCATTGGCAGCTTTTATAGCTTATCCTGAACTCCTGCCACTGAAAAACTACAAAGCTAGTAAGAGCAAAAACTCATTTCTTTCCTTGCTCTGTGGGGTTGAGAAACTGTCCACAGGACTATGTTTAATAGTCACAGATGTGCCTCATATACAAAAATACATACATATATGAACCTATATGTATGTATAAGTACACATATTATGCTTTCATATTTCCTTCCCATGCCCTATGAAGCACAGATATAATAGGATGTGATAGGAGATCTTCACTTGATGGTATCATATTCAGATTTCTCTTTTTAATCAGAAACTTAGACCTACTCTAAGTAGAAGCCGTTAGACTCCATAATGTGGGATTTATATACTTCCATGTGAATGGGAGTTATGAAAAATTTATACTTTCATTTATATCACTTTCTGTTCATTTTGTAAAAATTTCTTGATTATTTGCTAGATCACAAGAACAGTGCCAACATCTAGAGGTAGAAAAATGAATATAATTTCCACTTTAAAGGGGCTTAAAGCCTATAGGGGACTGCCATATGAATATGTCGGGAACTGATGATTTACTTGGATTTAGGACTTACTTACTGGGACTTTTGGATGTCTGCCCCACCCTGTGAGATTTTAAACTCCAAGGATTACTGCACTAGGATTATTGGCCTTGAGACTTACTGGGACTTACTGGGATTTAAGGATATCTGCCCTGCTTATGTAACCTTCAACCACAGGGATCATTGTGGGACCACCTTTTATGTATGCTAGGATAATGGATGTGAAGACTTGGTACCAAATAAAGATATGGTAAGCTCGGGTTATGGGCTCTTCTGCTCCCCCCTTCTGCTGCTGTAGTTTTTGGTCTTTGGCTGCTGCTGCTCAGAATAGCAAGAACCTGGGCTCAGCCGTTTTTTCAAGGTTCTGACTTGTTTGCTGGTTGTTAAGCCTTTTGCTGTGGGACTCATGGGGGACCGGAGTTTGCCACGAGGATTCTGGTTGTGTCCTCTTCCCCTATCTCCCACATAAATATATAATTAAATATTATGGTGTAAATATAATTGTCCCTTGGTATTTATGAGATATAGATTTCAAGACCTTGTGTGGATACCAAAATCTGTCAATGTTCATGTCTCTTACATAAAATAGTGTGGTGTTTGTGTATGGCCTAGGCACATCCTGCTATATGCCTTAAATCTTCTCTAGTTTACTTATAATACCTAGTCAGATAAATAAGTTGTTGATAGTTATTATACTGTATTTTGGGGGAGTAAAAAGAAAAAAGTCTATATCTATTCAGTTTGGACACACGTTTCCTCCTGGAATATTTTGGATCTGCAGTTTGTTGTCATGGGGATCCCCTGGATGCTGAACCTGTAGATGTTGGAGGTGGGCTGAAGGTACTAGGACAGGGAAGAGTTTTTGGTGCTATGGCAGCCAGAGGAGTGAATTTGTACTTCTGCTGGGGCCATTGGAGAAGACTTCCCAGAGGGAGAGCGGGGAGTGGAGTTTGGAAGGATGGGTTGAGATAGGAAGGGAACAAAGATGGCACAGCCAGAGGAATATGGGTGAAAGACAGGGAAGCACGTAATGTCTTGGTCAGTTGAGGAAGCTGAACTGTATTACTTCTGTTTAGCAGGAATGCTGGTATTAGCGGAAATGCAAGTGACACATCTGGAAAGGCTGTCTGGACAGGACATGAAGGCTTTAGAACACCCTCGCTAGAGAGTGAAGCAGGGCTGGAGGGAGAGGATACTATACGTGAGAACTGCTCAGCAGAGTGAAAATAGACAGGGGAACAGGTGAAAAGTACTCCTGTGGATCCGTAACTCTACGTTTAGATAGGGACACTACAATCTGCCTGGCTGGGCCGAGAAGAGGGTGAAGTTAAATGGGCAGTAACAGTAAGTTGGAAAAAGCAGAGCATGCTCTGCAATATCTTCTTTGGTCTTCTAGCTTTGATTATTGTTACAGCACATGCATAGCCAGGAAGGAATTATACATATGTATTTCCCAGTGGCTACTGCTAAGCCAGAGGGAAAAGAATTTGCATTTCTTAAAAAATTGATTGAGATTCTAAAGCCACACTGGAAAGTTAATAGTAAAAAATGCACAGCTTGAAAGACTTTGCTTTTTGGCATGAAAGTGCAGGCCAGATTGACTCTAACTGTGATGCAGTTTTTAATTAAGTGTTTATAATGAGACATTTATAGCCACTCAAGAGGCCTTTTTGGTCCTTTGGGAAAGAGACATGAAGGAGGAGATGTCTGTGATTCTAGCAGAAATTAATACATAAACAGACTTCTATGTGCATTTAGAAAGACTAAAATAGAAGGAAGCAGGAGTTAAAGCTGAATGCAGTGGGGGGAAACTTGAAGAATATTTATAGGTGAAGTATTTTTCACTTCAAAGCTTTTGCTAGGGGAAACCAATATTCATACTGATTAAGAAATTAGATAACACCTTGAAGTTAATTAATTCACATTTAATTTTGACTTAATAAGCATCATGTTACATAAAATACCAAATGTTTCCTTAAAGTGATAGAGCTGGTGATCAACTACCATGAAAGAGATGGATTTGTATTTCTTACGGAATCACCAAATTGAGTTGATGGTTTGATGCTAAACTTACAAACACAAGACAAGCCAGTTGGCCAGAGGCTTGACCAAAATTAAGCTCAAATATGTCATTAATCAGAGAGGGGAGTGATGAAATAGTAGCTAATTTTTATCCTTGCTTCATTCTTCTAAATGCTTGGTTTGAAAATTCACTACTTCTATGATTTCTGTATATTTATCCTTTAGGATGTGCTGTATCTCTGAGCAAAAGGATTGGTGTCCAATACTTATGCTGTCCTTTGTGTTTGAAAAGTCTTTCAGATCTGACATTTTGGATTTCTATTTAGGATTCGGTGACATACCGCACTATGGTTCAGTTCTTTGCAACTGCTATAATATGTCTAACCACGAGGATCTGAGGTTGAAAACAAAAACAAGAAAAAGATTATTAAAGGAAGAGGTTTAAAAAATTTTTTTAATTGATAAATAAAAGTATGTATATTTATGATATGTAACGTTTTGATGCTTTGATATTATAAAATGTCTGAAAATCAAGACATTTAACATATGCATTACTTACTGTGTTAGTCAATCTTCTGTTGCTGTGACAAAGTGACTGAGATAATAAACTTATAAAGAAAATGCATTTTGATTCACAGTTTCAGAGGTTTCAGTCCATTTTCACTTTGGCTCCATTCCTTTTAGGTCTTTGGTGGAAGCGGGTGGTGGAAGTGGTCTGTTCACCTCACGGTAGCCGGAAATGAAGAGAGAAACCGGAAGTATCAAGCCGGAGTCCCAACATTCCTTCCAAGAGCAGTTCCTAGTGACCAGAGTTCTTCTTGCTGGACCCCACATCTTAAAGGGTCCAGCACTTCCAGAAAGTGCCACAGACCAAGGACCAAACTTAACATTTGGGCCTTTGGGGATACTCTAGTTCTAAACAAAAGTACTCATGTACTTATTTGTGTGTGTGTGTGGTGAGAACACTTAAAATCTGATCTCAGTAATTTTCAAGTGTACAACATATTGTTACTAACTGTTATAGCTATGAAATACAGTATATGTCATGAACTTCCTTTGTCTGAAATTTTGTGTCTTTTTAAAAAATCACATCTCTTCATTCTCAACACCCTCAAGCATAGAGTAACTACCATTTTAATCTTTATGAGTTTGATATTTTTGCATTCTATATCACCAGGAATATCACATAGTGTCTCCCTTTCTGTGATTGGTTTATTTTATTGAACACAATGCCCTTCAGGTTCATACATGCTGTCACAAATGAAGGATTTCCTCTTCTCTGAAGGATAATTAATACCTCATTGTGTGTATGTATTATGTTTACATTACCCATTCACATGTCAATGGACACAGGCAAATTCTATCTGTTGGCTACTATGAGTAGTGCTGTGATCATCACAGGATTACATTGAATCTGTAAGTTACTTTGGGTAACATGGATATTTTAATAATATGAATTATTACAACCTATGTATATTGATATTCCCTCATTTATTTCAGTAACATTTTATAGTTTTCAGAGTCTGGATCTTTTATTTCCTTGATTAAGTTTATTTCCAAGATTTTTTATTTTGGTGTGGCTGTCATAAATGGTGCTATTTTCTTTTGTGTTTTTTTTTTGAGACAGGATCTCGCTTTTGTGGTTCAGGCTGGCCCTGAGCTCAGCCTCAAACTCACATCACAGCCATACTCCTGCCTCTGCCTCCTGAGTGCTGGGATTACAGGTGTGAGCCACCATACCCGGCACTGTGGTATGTGGTACTACTTTCTGCTGGGCGTGAGTCTCCACGCCTAGTATGGTATGTGGTTACTGGGGATCGAACCCAGGTCCTTGCGCTTGCAAGACAGGTATCAGAACCACTGAGCTAACTCCCTGGCCCAATGGTGCTATTTTCTTGACTTCTTTTTCAGATCGTTCATTGTTAGTGTGGAGAAACACTTGATTTTTGTAAATTGATTTTGCATTCTGTGTCTTTATTGAATTCATTTATTAGTTTTAAGATTTTTTGGGGGAGCTGTTTTTGGAATCTCTAAGATGTTATTTATCAAAGATAATGTTATCTTCAAACAAGCAATTTAACTTTTTCCTTTCCAATTTGGTTGCTTTTTCTGGTTTTCTCTTTCCTAATTGCTTTAAGACTTCTATTACTATGTTAATAGTAGTGGCAAGTATAGATATGATTTCATTTGTGATCTCAAAGATAAAGCTTCCAGTCACTGAATATGTTATTATCTATGGGCTTCTCATTTATAACCTTGAGCTGAAGTGAACTTTTCTATACCAGATTTCCTGAGGGTTTTTTTAAATGAAAGAATGAATTTTTTGAACATCATGTATACATCCAGTCAAGATAATCATATGGCTTTTGTTGTTGAGTTAGTTTTGTAGGTCCTGTCAATTTCTTGCTAAGCTTGTTACTCTTGGTTTATTTTTTGTCAGTTTATATAGAATCCCCTTTAAATTACTTTAAAATTTGATTACTACTCATATATATTATACAATACATAATATAATACATTACTCATATATATATTATGTTTGGTTTTTTTCTATCCTGCATTGTTTATTAGTTATAAATATTTGGTTGATTCTGCTGTATTAATATTATTTGTACAAGGAATGACAATTTTCTTATGTCTGTTTTGTCATCTTTGTACATTGAACAGCAGCTTGGGTCAGAATTGCTTAGCCATCTGCATCTTTATTTTTTACTGTAATATGAATTAATTTAACAAATATATTTGACCATAATATTTCTTCTATGTTTCTGGTAGACAGATTTTATCTAAAGGAAATTTTACTCTTCCTCATCACATTAATATTTATTCTGAAAAAGCTTTTAAAAATATTTTTTAGGGTTTTTGAGATGAGCACTAGGTTTTTTCTTTTAATCTCATAAATTACAGTAATGAACTTCTGATTAATGAATCCCTATAATTCTGAGATGAATTCTGTTTTATAGTTAGTTTATTTTTGGTGTTGGTGTTTAGTTTATTTTTGGTGTTTTTTTGCTGAACTTATGGCCCACACATACCAAGGATGCACTCTACAATGAAGCTAGATACCCTCACCAAAACTTGCTTTATAATAGTGTTATTCAATATAACTATACTGTTTTTTCTAATTTTTAATTTAGTATTTCTAATTGAAATCTTTATTGGTACATTACATATACACATCATGATTGCACTCCATAATGGGGGTTTGTACCAGTATAAGGCACAACTTAATTCTCATTTTTCTCATATCCCTAACCACCCTACCATCCTCCTATATACATAAAATTTGTTTCCTTTTTTTTGTTATAATTTCATTATTTTTCCCCCTTCACCCTATTTCACTTTGAGTATTTTCTATATCACAATATATAACATACAATTCTAGAACTAATTTACATCTTTAGTTTCTCATACCAGAGAAAAGATGTGATATTTACCTATTTGTGACCTATTTATTTCGCTTATGAGGATATCCTCAAGGTATGTCCATTTAAGTATAAATGATTCTAATTTATCATTTTTTATGGCAGAGTAATACTCCATTTCATAGTAGAACCACAGCTTTTTTATTCAGTCTCCAGTTGATGGACATTTGGGTTGTTTCCAAGATGTAGTAATCACAAACTGAGCTGCTACAAACATGGGTGCACATATGTCACTGTGATATGAATCTTTTAATTCTTTTGTGTATATACCTAGCAGAGTGATGGTTGGGTCAAATGGGACCACCAATCCTAGCCTTTCGAGGAATCTCCAAACTGATCTCCACAGGGGTTGTACGAGTCTACATTCCCACCAACAGTGGAGAAGTTCCTTCTTCTCTGCAGCCTCGCCAATATTTGTTGCTGGCTAACAAAGGAGGTGAAAGACCTCTACTCTGAAAACTATCGCACTCTGAAAAAGGAGATAGAAGATGATATCAAAAAATGGAAAGACTGAGGTTAGCAGTGGGAGGGTCAGGAAACAGTGACTGCACAACCGAATCTGCATCACTGAATCTGCCCTGGGGTTGGAGCTCACTGGCCTCCAGGCCCATGCTGGAAAAGCACCCAGGGACTGAGTTTAGCAGCAGGCGGCTCGGAAATGGCTACTGCGTCACCAAATCTGTGTCACTGAATCTGCGCTGGGGTTGGAGCTTGCTGGCCTCCAGGCCCATGCCAGAAGAGTGCCCAGGGAATGAGGTTAGCAGTGGGTGGCTTGGGAAACGGCAACTGCGCCACCGAATCTGCACCGGGGTTGGAGCTTAATGGACTACAGGCCCACGCCGGAAGAGCACCCAGGGACTAAGGTTAGCAGGTCAGAGTCTGACTTTCTCCACAGCAACTGCAGAAGCACATCCAGTCACCTTGTATTGGTGAGCAGGTGAGCCTGTTGGAAC
>PVIR01033811.1:0-17599 GCA_004026965.1 Petromus typicus
CATTTGCTCACTACACAGAAGTACTTTGGGGGCTGGGAAGGTAGCTTAGTGCATTCAGGAGGTCCTGGCTGATTCACTAATGCCACAAGAAAATAAAGAGTTTTCGAACTTTATAATATTTCTGAAATCAAAATATATCTTAAACTCAATATATAAATTAAAGTTATATTGTGTAGTTGTGTGTATGTGTTAAGGACCATCTGCCTAAGTATTTCATCAAAATTATGTTTGTCCACACTGTAACTAATTCCATTTATATTAACATCTAGAAGTAACAATAGAAAACAGGAAAATAGGTGCCTTTTAAACATCAGACATCATAAAGGAGAGACAATCACATTTGTTATGTATTTATCTGCATAAGCTGTATGTTTTTATCACATTGTTCATAACCACCTTAGAAGGTAGTTATCATAACTGTTTTTGTAAATAAGAAAATTAAGACAAGATCTTGGCAACTTGAATTTTAATCCTGCCCCAGTCTGAAGCTCTTCCTCCTATATACTCTGATTGCCACATTAGAATATCCCAACATAAAATAAACTTCTGTTTTCTTCATAAACATACTAATAGTAGATCTTCGACCTATAAAGGGAACTTCAACTCAGAGTAATAGAATTATAGATATGTACAGCTAAATAGTATTTATCTTTAGTCTCAAAGACAAAACACCTTTCTCCTTCAGAGTTTCAGTATCTTTAATACTATTGATTCCACTTCAGAAAGGAGATCCAAAATCTTGGGGGGAAAAGATAAATGATCATTTTTTTTCCTACTTGATCATACAGTAGTATAGTAGTTACAGTAGTACAGTCTCAACTGTAATACAGTTGAGATAATATAGTAATACATTAGTTAAAGTAGTACAGTCCCAACCACAGAAGTTCCCATTAAAAGGTAAAATATTTGAAAATAACATTGGGAGGGCCGGGGAGTTAGCTCAGTGGTTCCGGCGCCTGTCTTGCAAGCACAAGGACCCGGGTTAGATTCCCTGGTAACCACATACAATACTGGGCGTGGAGACTCACGCCCAGCAGCAATCAGAACCACATACCACAGTGCTGGATGTGGTGACTCACGCCTGTAATCCCAGCACTCAGGAGGCAAAGGCAGGAGGATTCTGTGATGTGAGTTTGAGGCTGAGCTCAGGGCCAGCCTGAACTACAAAGCAAAACCCTGTCTCGAAAAACAAAAAAAAGAAAGAAAGAAAATAACATTGGGAGAAGAAAAAATTGTTTTATTTGGTTGGACCAATAACCATTACAAGGAAAACCCAGTATTTCTGAGCAGTATTGTCAAATCACAATTGAAATGTCCATATTTTTAAAAATTCTGTAGGAACAACTACCTAGAATATATAAAGAGCTTAAAAAAATCAGCCCACCCAAATTTAAAGACCTAATTCAAAAGTGGGCATCTGAAATGAACAGATACTTTTCAGAGGAAGAAGTAAGAGCAGCTAAGAAATATATGAAGAAATACTCAAATTTGAGAGATGCAAATGAAAACATTTGCAATATTTGAGAGATGCAAACGAAAACACTGAAATTTCATCTCCACAAAGAATGGCTGCTATTTCAGAATTAGCCAGCAACAAATGTTGGCAAGGCTGCAGAGAAAAACGAACTCTTCTCCACTGTTGGTGGGAGGGTACACTCATGCAGCCTCTGGAAATTCCTCAAAAAGCTAGGATTGGAGGTCCCATTTGACCCGGCCATTGCTCTGCTAGGTATATACCCAAAAGAACTGAAAGATTCATATCACAGCGACATATGTGCACCCATGTTTATAGTAGCTCAGTTTGTGATTGCTACATCTTGAAAACAACCAAAATGTCCATCAACTGGAGCCTGGATAAAGAAGATGTGGTTCTTTTATAGAATGGAGTATTATTCTGCCATTAAAAATGATAAGACTGAGTCATTCCTACTCAAATGGATATACCTTCAGGACATCCTCATAAGTGAAATAAGCTACAGATGTGTAAATATCGTATCTTTTCTCTGTTATGAGAAAATGAAGATGTAAATGAATTCTAGTATGTATAGTTGATATTGTGAAATAGAAAATGTTTAAAAGGAAAGAGGGTGTAGAGGTAAATAAAGGGAAAAAGAATGTGATAGTAATAAAAGAAAGGAAACATCTTATGTATATAGGGGTGGGGGATTGCAGGGTGGGTGGGGGAAGGAGAAAAATGAGAAGTCATGTCATATTCTGGTACATACTTTCAATGTTGAATGTGATGATTAATGTACTAATAAAGATTTGAATTTTTAAAAATATATTCTGTAGGAACAGGGCTGGGGATTTAGCTCAGTGGCACCACCACCTGCCTTGCAAATATAAGGTCGTAAGTTTGATCCCTAGTACTGCAAAAAAATTCTGTAGGGAAAATTTTCTCAATTTAACTTCCAATATTTACTCATATATTCTTTGAACATATACCTGCTACATGCAAGATACTATGACAGGTGCTAGAAGTACTATTAGCATATCTGTCTTTTTCCATTAGAAATAGGCAACATTACTTAAGAAAATAATTAGTGGTGGTTTTTTGGCTTTGTAGCTGCTAAATCCTGAAGATGACCTCTTACCAGGAAAGATTCGAGACAGCAACCGTTCAACCCTCCTAGCAACAATTCAGGAGCATGGTTACCCCACAATCAACTTGGGAATTGTGGGAGACAAGTAAGTATTGTATTTTACTTTGAAAAGTTGTTGCTGTACAGTTATGAAATTTTGGGATACTAAGTGGAGTTGCTGCTAAAGAGACAAACTTTACAATAATTTTTATTGATTGATCCTTTTCTTCCTATCCCAAAGTTATAGAGGTCCTATAACTTTTACAATT
Organism: Petromus typicus; assembly: GCA_004026965.1. Taxonomy (NCBI): domain Eukaryota; kingdom Metazoa; phylum Chordata; class Mammalia; order Rodentia; family Petromuridae; genus Petromus; species Petromus typicus. Next base: position 2,852 of record PVIR01033811.1, read on the forward strand.
AGAGAGTACATCTTGTAAGCAGGAAAGATATTTTACTTTTTTATGAATGTGATGCATTTTCAGGGATTATTTTTCCTAGATTCCTTGGGAATTAATAGCAATGGTATTTTTCCTATTCATCATTTTATTTATTTAAAAAAAAGATATAAATGAGAATAGATGCCTGAGCAGGTGACAGGAGAAATGAGGACCAAGCCAGAGAGCACTGCCATGTGCAAACAAAGCTTTAGAATAGAGGGAGGATGTGCCCCCAGGAGATGGAGAGAACAATCAGGCTAGCCTCTTAACCAAGAGACAAGATTTTTATGGGGTTGCTGGGGGAACTGGGGTCTCACTGATCACTGTCTCATTTCTAGTTCTCTGACATGGCTCCAAAGGAGCCTTTACTGCTTGGGGGCATCTGGCCCCCAGGAGGTGATTACTCTACTGGGGAGTGAGGGGCTTGGTTTTATCCTGAGGTCACTGTGCCCACTCAGGGCAGTGATCTCATTTGAGGACGGTTTGTCTTGAAGCCCCTGCTATTCCTGGAATCAAGAGTGACTACCAATCTAGTGAATAGAGACTTCCAGTATAGAATACAGGGTGTTGTAAAAGCTGGAAATTGAATGTTCCTGAAAATGTTACCATAGTTATTCTTGGTGTCCCATTTTGAAAAGACAAAAGATAAATTAGGGCTTGCCTTACTTTTCTCACTGCTGAGACAAAATGCCCAACATCCAAAGTTAAAGGAGCAAGGATTTATCACAGCTCACTGTAGAGGTTTGAATTCATCATTGGCTGGCTCCGAGGCAGGGTGGCATGGCAAAGGGGCATCACAGAGAAGAAACAATTCATGTTGGGCAGAAGGCAGCAAACCAGTGAAGTAGCAAAGCAGCAACAGGCCGACCTTTTCTGTCCCTTTGTATCCACCCAGGCTACCTGCCTTTTACATACTACCACCCACACCCAAGAGGGACTGTTTCATTATCCACACCTAAAAGTATTTCAAATCAGTCAGTGGACTAATGTAGTAATCACATACCCTTAATCTCACGTCATATATCCCAGTTCCAGCCACCTCTGAAAAATCCCACTCGGAACAGGGTTTAGGACCTTGCTTTTATCTGTCCTTTCTGCATGCCATTCTGCTTAATGTATGAAAAGGGAGGGACTAAAGCAGAGGGTTTCTTCATCTTTTGTCCCTATTGTGGTTCCTATCTCAGCAACTTGGAAAGTTTTTCTCATTTTGATTTGCCAATATTTAATTTTGTGGGTCCCACACTGTTGGCTTTTGTGAAGGTATTTCTTGACAATTGATGTTATATTTTACTCCAACATGTATCTTGGAAACAGTAAAAACAATAAATTCTAAGCAGAATGTAGACAGTGCAGAGGAATCTGCCAATCTTTAGTATGTGTCTTTTTAGTTGATAGCAGTACTGTATTTATCAAAGTGAGGGCAGTTGGGGTTTTAGAGCAGTTGACACAGATGGAAGCCTTCTCAGCCCTAGAGTGCTGTGTTGAAGAGCCCAAGAGTGAATGGTTTCAATGCAGAGGTGGGATGTGGAAAGAGACAATTTGTAACTATTCTAATGGAAAGCTGTGCCAGGAATTGAGCAAAGGAAACAAGGTATATTTACTCTCCTGCCTGTTGATATTCTGAGTAGTACACCTCCCTTTCCATTTTTCTTCCTGTGTGGCCATTTGCTAACGAAAGCAAATGTTAGCATCAACCTCTGTGTAAAGCTTTGCAAGGAAACAGCCACCGGAAAAACTGCCCAGCATGTCAGTGTGCACAAAACCCTTACTAAGATATGACGGACAAGAGGCGGACAGTTCATTACAAAGCTCACATTTGATGTTTAAATTGTATATAATTCTATTTCTTGGTTGTTACTCTTATTACCTGCAGTAATTTTGACAATTAGTATAAAATATTGTAACTATTTAGATTGAATTGGGCTAGCTTACCTCTCTTACTGCTGCTTTTATTAAAAAGAAGAGTAATTTAATAGTTTAGTGAAGATTCAGGGATAAGTGCTTCAAATATTTCGCAATAACTGTGTTGCAAAGCACTTACAAATATTTTATGTAGATTAAATACATTCTCTAAGATACGCTTTCTCACACACTATGGAACACAACGCACTGTGATTGTTAGATTTTGTTTCTATAAAGAGATACATTTTGAGGGTCGTAGATTTAACTCAGTGTTTCCAGTATCTGCCTTGCAAGCACAGGGTCCTGAATTTGACCCCCAGTGCCATATACCACCATGCCAAGAGTGTTGGTTCACACCTGTAATCCCAGCACTCTGGAGGCAGAGGCAGGAGAATTGCTGTGAGTTTGAAGCTAGCCTGGGCTACGTAGTGAGTTCAGGGTCAGCCTGAACTACAAAATGAGACCCTGTCTCAAAAAAATAAAAAGAAAGAAAAAAAGATAAATTTAATGCACATCTATCATCCCAGCACTCAGCAGGCAGAGACATGAAGATCACTGAGAGGTTGAGGCCAGCCTGGAATACATAATGAGTTCAAGTCTAGCCTGAAGTGCATACCAAGACCCTGTCTCAAAAAATTAACTAATTAACTTTTTAAATAAAACGAAAATATAAATTTTAGAACCTAGAGAGGCTCAGTAACTTGCCCAGCAATATACAGTTCTTCAGTGGTAAAAATAGAGACAGAATTTAAACTTCTTGAGACTAACAACCCACAATTCTTTGCTATTGCTATAGGGATGATATAGGGACCTCCAAAAAATGGAAGGGAAATATTATAACTCCCAACCTGTAGATATCTAATGCACCAAGTCCATGTTCACTAAAACTGCAGAATGGATTCTAGGGACAACTGAGGTGAAGAGTAGGAAGTATTTATTGAGGAGAAGATAATTTCTCTACAAGAGAGTTGTAAAGGGGACACAGAAAATGGGTTGTTGTGGATGCCACTTCCAGGGGAGGCTTTGTAGACAAAATCACAGGGTGGGTATGGAATATGAGATAGGTGTAAGGAGGACAAAACTACTGTCAATTAATAAGATTACAGGTAAAACCACTTAGGTAATATTGATCCAAAGGGGAAGTGAGTTGTGTAAAGAACCAAGGTCCTGGTCCCTACCCAGGTGATGGGTGCCTATTTAGAATATCAGGCGTTACTGTCTGTCACTGGCAAAGCAGGAGTAGTCATTTCATCTTTGTCGTGAGGTCCTTGAATGCATCTCCACTCACTGCAGCGGGTTCATATCTTCTGCACTGGCTCCTTTGAGGGCCAAGCCCTTTCTGATGGCCTGTGACATCTCTAACTAGCTCAGCTGTAATTTCTACTAGCTTAGTGTGATAGTTCTTTTATTGTTTTAGGATTTTTTTTTTACCCAGTGTAAATTGTTTGTCTAAAGACAAGTTTTATTTATTAGTGCACAAGAATTCCAGTTTCAGCTACACAGAGCGAGTTGTTCGATTTTGAAGGGCAATTTTAGCTAAGGAGTTTAAGCACTCTTGCTGAGTTTCTATAGCTGCCACTGTGACATTTTAGCCTCACGGAGCCATAATAGTGGTCAGTTACAGGTGCAGCTGAAGACGACTAGCAGGTGTCAGTGCAGTAATTGGAGCCTGCTTTTTATATTTAGCACATATTACTATTATTTTTGTATATTTTTATACTTTTTTGTTGATGTTTAAGATCAAGTTAAATAGAGACCTACATTAGTCAAAATTAACCTCTTGCTCTATATATTAATGTCAGTTCATGCTCCTCAAGGATCAATTTTGGGACCATGTAGAGAGTCACCTAGCTCCTCTGTCAGTATCCACTGTCAGGATGAGGCACAGTCTTGCTTGTCCAAGTGGCTTTTTATGGAAGCATGAGCACATGACTCCTGGCTTTTTATGGAAGCATGAGCACATGACTCCTGTCTTTTGGTGTCCAACAGTCTCCCTGCTTAGGAGGTTGGGTGACTCACCAGAGTTGTAGGAGCTTGTAGAGACTTCCCCTCATGTCTCAAGTCTTGAATGACTTTGGAGGGAGAAAATGGCTAAAATACCCATTTTTTTTCTCAATTGGAGAAAAAGCTTAGGTCTCCAAACTCATGAGACAGCACACTCATGAAATCAGTCATGCCAGTATTTGCAGTGGAAGCAACAGGTTTAACTTTCACAATCTTACCTAGATATCGAGCACCTTGAAATATATAGTATGGTGAGATAACTGTTATTTCTTTATTAATCACTGTTGTCTTAGAAGCCAAATTCCTGTAGAATGTTATAATTATAGTTTCACACAAAATCATGATATTTTATTAGAACCATTACTTTTGCTATTATTTCTAAAATACATTTAAATTTTTATTTTAGTATAACATAACTTTTAGTGGGTTACTTTTACTTTTTTACAAGATATTAATGACATAAACTTTTACCTAAATTTATTTATTTATTTATTTATGTTTTTTGAGACAGGGTCTTGCTTTGTGGTTCAGGCTGGCCCTGAGCTCAGCCTCCAACTCACATCACAATCCTCCTGCCTCTGCCTCCCGAGTGCTGGGATTACAGGCGTGAGCCACCATGCCCGGCACTGTGGTATGTGGTACTGGTTGCTGCTGGGCGTGAGTCTCCACACCCAGTATTGTTATGTGGTTACCAGGGAATCGAACCCAGGCCCTTGCGCTTGCAAGACAGGCGCCGGAACCACTGAGCTAACTCCCCGGCCTTTTACCTAAATTTAAACACTTGACCTTATGAAGTTTAGATAGACATCAGCCAGCCCAGTGGATAACCAGAAACCTCTGAGAACCCCCCATTTCCTAGGAGAGATCTTGGTTCTTTCCACCCACGCCTGTTACATGCCTTGTTTCCCAATTGGACTTCTATTACGTGAGTTACTCTACTTGTAACCTTATTGGTTGATCATGGCTGTGACCTACATTGTACTTACATGGATATTGCTCTATAAAATTACCCTATAGGGTATGGTCCTCAGCTACCCCCACCTCTCAGGAGCCACCCTATCAATCCTACTCTTAACCTCCATTGTTCCTAGAATTCATTCTTGACTTTTAGAGAACACAACTTTGGCATATTAGACATCTTAACGGGTGGGGAGATACAATATTTCTTATTTCTTCAGTATTATTTCTTGTGTCACAGTGATTCACTTTTACTTCTAAAGAAAAGGATTCTGGGGAAGAAAATAATGGAGAATTCCAAATGGATATAGGAGCTCTTAATTTTAAATATTAGGGAACTGGGCCAGAGATTTAGCTCAGTGGTTCCGGCACCTGTCTTGCAAGCGCAAGGGCCCGGGTTCGTTCCCCCTGTGACCATATACAGTACAGGGGGTGGAGACTGACGCCCAGCAGCAGCCAGTACCACATACCACAGTGCCGGGCGTGGTGGCTCACACCTGTAATCCCAGCACTCGGGAGGCAGAGGCAGGAGGATTGCTGTGAGTGAGTTTGAAGCTGAATTTAGGGCCAGCCTGAACCACAAAGTGAGACCCTGTCTCAAAAAAAAAAAAAAAAAAAAAAATTAGGGAACTGTTCTTTCAAACTTAAACAGAGGATCTCACACGTTTATCTCTTGAATTTGACAAACAATAACCATGACCCAAGTATATACAATCCACTTAGAGAACTATTTTTGAACTTAAGCTCAACATTAATTGAGTTTGTCAATCCTACAACCAACTTTAATTATTGAATTGTTCATATTTCTCCTCAGCTTTAAGACAACTCAGCAATTCATCTTCCCAAGGGACTGAAGGACAGTGAAATCCCCAGTTAGGAGAAGGGTTCCCCTTCTGGAAAGCTGCGTTCACAGACACTGCCCCACTCCAAATACCCAGGGCCTGCTTGGCTCCTGCACAGAGTAGTTTTCTGGATTTGAATTGCTTGTTCCTAAAGCTGCCAATTTGTGAAGCTGCCTCTTCACATTAAAGCATGAAGTAGAGGATTAACAAGGACAGAGATAGCAGATTGGATCCTTACATTACTGGCGCGCTAAGCAGGGATTACCAAGATAGATTTAACAGTACGGTGACTACTTGGGCAAAGTCCAGTGATTCACAGCTTCTAGCCTGTGAATCAACTGTGGCCTAACTTCTCAGTGCTTACTGAATATTCTTTTTTTTTTTTTATGTTTTTTTTGAGACAGGGTCTCACTTTGTGGTTCAGGCTGGCCCTGAGCTCAGCCTCCAACTCACATCACAGCAATCCTCCTGCCTCTGCCTCCCGAGTGCTGGGATTACAGGCGTGAACCACCACGCCCAGCACTGTGGTATGTGGTACTGATTGCTGCTGGGCATGAGCCTCCACACCCAGTATAGGTATGTGGTTACCGGGGATCGAACCCAGGCCCTTGCGCTTGCAAGACAGGTGCCGGAACCACTGAGCTAACTCCCCGGCCCTTTACTGAATATTCTTAAGACAGGAATTTTCTAATTACCAAAGAGAATTTAGATCTGATTCTAGTTGGTTCTTGTCTTCTTTATCAACTGGCTGCTATTCTTGTGAAATAAAATATTCTACTAGAAATGCAAAGTTTTACTTTTTCAGTCAGCATGATAGATTTATTTCCTGATCATTTGTCAGCAAAGCTCTGTCACTTTCTATTAATGAAGACTCTTCTTCCTACCTTAACAACATACACTTAACAGAATATTCTCCCTCTCTTCATGAGAGATTTATGTTGACTATTACAGTTGTCATCATTAATCCTTAAGAATATTACAGTTTATGTTTGTGTTTCTTCCCTAGGAACATCTAGGTATCATTGTACTTCTGTCACTTGTTTTCTTACTATCACCTCATAGAAAGTTTTATCTTCCAGAAACCCTTTCCTAATGATCTCAACCCAATTCTGATCATTCTTCCTCACTATTTATATAATTCTTCCTTATGCATTTTCAAAATATTTTAATTCAGTAATGACATTATAACTGTGTGTCTCATCCATTTTCATTTTCCAAACACTCCCTATACCATCCTGCTCACTTACAGACCTGCACCACGCTCCTCTCGATGACTCCGTAGTGCTGAACACCTCCCGGTAGTGCAGAAGGGCAACTGATGCTGTGTCAATGTGTAGGTTTATTCCAAACATGAAACAAATTGCAGCTGAGGGATTTGCACTTGAACTAGAGGAAATTGGAGTCTGTCCCATGTTATTTTCTGTCACCTTGGTGTGAACTGCCACTGTTCCTTAATCTACAAATCTGGGAACTTTTTTCATGATCCAACTGTCATATTCACGCATCTTAAAATGATATAGCCCGTAGTTGGTAAAACAGATGAAACAGAAAACTAATTAGCAGCTGTTGTCCATCTGTGTGTTTATGTTAAATATTTTAAAATAAAAATATATTTGCATTCTGAATATTCTGTGTGAAATTTATAAATCCTAAACTTGGGTAAAGGCTGTCTTGCTTTTAAATTTTACAGCAGGCTTCATAGTAAAGCATAATTTTGTGCCAGAATCAAAATTATAGTAGTTTAAGGCAAATGCAAATTTTAAAGCCAGAGTCTTAACAGAGTAACCCGTGTGCAGTCAGATGTGCTGATTTGCAAAGCAAGAAGACGGCATGTCCTCTAGATAGTATGTTCTTCCTTCACAGGAACTGATTTATGCATATACTTTTGAGAAAGTCACATTCATTCTCTGATAGATTTACTTTGTCATATTCTTCTCCTTTCTTTTTTTCTATGGATTAAATTATGCTTTCCTGATATGTAATGAAGCTAAGGAAAAGTGTTACTATTTTGGTAACCACCTCCCAGTTTATAGATGAATGTCATGGCTTAAAGAAGAAAAAATACTTGTATTTTCTCATGTAATTCAAATAGTCAGATATTCCTGATACTCAAAAAGTGAAAGAAATAAGAGTATGATCTGTAAGATAATATCATATTTTAGTACTCAAATCAGTTTTTCCTTTTGTGCTTCAATCTATATGTGAAGAAAAATATCATCATTGTTTTTGTAGCTTTTGCTATTTACATAGACTGACAATATCTTAGAATTACAAGGAACTTCTGATGTTCGCTCAGCCAGCCTTTCATTCTGTGGAGGCATTAAAGAAGATATCTTTCTGCTAACTCTCAAGTTTTTTGTTTTAATTATTTTAGTGAGGAAGATATTGCTTCATCATGGTCTGTTAGTTCTAATTCTACCCATCGAACCAACATTGAATTGTTAACTCCTTCTTCAATGAGATGGCCTTTGGCTATTTGAATGGATGGTTCTGCTTCACCTTAGTTCTCAACAAAAACTATTTATGATTATATTAATGTTAAATAATATCTCTCATTCTTAGACAATATTACTTCCTATAAATCATTGCAATTATAATAACTGAGCATTATTTATTCCCAAAGCTTCTATAAAGAGATTGACTTGAAAGTCAGAATCTTTCACCGCATGTACTGAGTGCCTGCAGTGTCCAAGGGTTTGGAAGGCAAGCCTAGATAGAGGCCATGTCTTGTGAGATAGTTATTCTGTGATAGATATTAGTGTAGCGTCTTTACAAATGTGCTTTTATCACAATTTGTTGCCTCTTTTCCTTCTCCACCTCTGACCTTTAAACACCGTTTTGAGGTCAGCACTGCTGCCCCTGCTTCTTTGCCTTGTGCACTTGCCTGGCCACTTTTTGCCCTGCCTACTGCTTTCCATCTGTCATCTGTTTTTATCCCACACAAGTAACATAAGATGGGATTTGAGGTTAAAACAGAAAGCCTAACCTTGTACCTGCCTTCAGTTACCATAACTCTGATCCTAGAGTTACCAGGAGATTTTCTGTAAAGGATTCCTGTCATTTTTTTTTTTTGCTTCCTTCTTACTTTTTATTACTATTTGTACAAATTTATTTTTTCTTCCTTTTCCTTTTTCTATTGTTTAGATACTGTTACTATTTCTCTTTTGTCCTCATATTTTGAAAGTTATGCTGTATCGTCCAATTCCCCTCATATTGCCTTTTCAGTTAGTGATATTCAAAATCAGATAGGGGATATAGTTCAGTGTTATAGTGCCTGCCTGACAAGTTCAAGGCCCCAATTTTCATTTCTGGTACCCACAATGAAAAATAAAATCCAGATATATGTTTATTCACTATCATATAAAATATGCTAATTATATCCCTCCTATAACACATTTTTTTCAAAATATCATCCTACACCAGTAAGATGAGAACTTTAGAAAGCTTCTGTCCTCTCCGTTTCCCTCACCAAGCCTCTGAATTTTTAGATAATGCTTAGAAATACTTTAATTAAATCCTTTAAAATGTTTATTAAGCCTACCTAGTTTTCTTTCAAGTAAATCTCTTCTACTTCAGGAATTGATATCTATTACATAATTACAGCTCCTTGATGTATTCAGTTATTACCCAACCAAATTTATCTATTTTTTAAATAAGTGAACGTGTTATGCATGTACATTTTACCATTTTTCCATTTTTCCCTATCTTGAATTCTCTATCCTGATTCATTTTTTCATTTACAATCATTTTTCTAGAACATTGCTCAATGACTTCTTCTCTTTGCATTTTCACAAATATCATTCTCCATCTGGACTGATGAGTGGTGTCTGACTAGTGTAGGATTTAGGGTTCATATACTTTTCCTTTCAGAGATATACTTATGTTAATATGTCAGTAATGTATTTACTGTTTTCAGCAGAATGTGCTAGCACAGTCTGTGATCCCAGCTACTCGGGAGGTGAATTAGGACGATCACAGTTTGAGGCCAGGCTAGACAACTTGGGGAGACTATCTTATCTCAAAATAAAATTTAAAAAGGACCAGAGAGATAGCTTAGTGGTAAGAGTACCTACCTAGCATATGAGAGATCCTGAGTTTAAATCTCAGTAACAAAGAAAATTACTGTTTTCCCATTTGGACCACTGTCAATAAAAAGTCCAAGACTGGTATCAATTTTTCTTCATCAGGTGCCAATCTTTCTCGCTGACATCATGTAAGATTTTGAAATTATCCTCACAAACAAAATTTGACCAGAACTTGCTCAGTTTTCTTTTTTCATCAGTCTTACCTGACTCAATATATCTTGAGCTCAATATATATATTATATATATAATATATATAGCTCAACACTGTCCAAAAAAGGAAGATTTCCTGTTTTACCTTCTATCTGTTCCTTTTTCTTCTTATGGAATTCCAATTGATTTTATGTCAGTCTCTTTTTCTGTGTTCCATATTTCTTATTATTTGGCGTGGCTTCCTTTGTTTTGCATTTTTATTCGTTCCCAGGAAGTATTTCTACCACTTAATCTTTCAAGAGGCTAATTGAATTTCAGCAGGGATATACTCACCTTTATCTTTATCTACTACATTTTAAAATTTGAAAATCACAGAGTTTTTGGTTTTATAACAAAATAAAAACATTTTAATATTTTCATTAAATATGCATTAGTGATTTATGTGTTGTTCATATTGCTATTATTATTAAACCAAAGCCCCCTCTCAAAAATAAATAAACAAATAAACAAAACGTATCCTTCTAGCACTTGTATTTTACTAGAAGCAATCCTAAGTTTTGCCCTGATTCTCCCTTCTTCCAGTTCCCTGGGTGCTTATTTTTCTAGTGCTTTCCTTCACTAGATGAGGGTCAGATTCACCCGCCAGGCTCGAGAAGTTACCTAGAGTGCTTTGGACCTGATGGCATGGAGTTGTGAAAAAGTTTACAAAAAATAAAAGACATAAAAACCTCAACTCCTACATTAGCAAAGCAGCAGAAGCTAGCTGTGCCAGTTTTCTATTGAAATACTGAAAAGCCTCTTTGCTTCCTGGACTGTTTAGTTGTAAAGGCTGAATTTGTCCAGCTTTGGAGAGAGGGCAGTTTGCTATTTAAGTAGACTTCTAAGTCCACTTGAAAGCACTACCGATGCCCTAGAATGTACCCCATTAGCCTCAAGTACTTAGGATTAGTGAATATTAATGATGGAAAGAACCTAACCCCCAATATCCTCATTTGAGAAACCACCCTGCTCCAAAACTTTCCTTGTCAGTTTCATCTAGGTAGTTAGTAATAGAAGTAAAAGTAGATTCTGGACTTTGTGGCACTCAGGTCTTCGATTAGTGATATCTGCTTCCCAGTCCTAGGTAATGCTTATGGAATGTTTTCGTGTAATAGTGGTACTCTAAAAGAGCAATGGATAAGCACTTAATGATTCAAATGGAAATGAGGGTAGAAAAGAAAAGGAAAGAAAAAAATTGAGGTGTATTATGTACAATACCAATTTCTACAATGAGTGTAGTTAGTAAGCACTGAAAACATGAACTAATAAGATTTTAGGATTTTAAAAAAAGGGGGTAAATAATTTAAAAAGAAAATGAATAAAAGAGAGTTTAAGTAAATCAAAATTAATACTAGTATTAGAAGCTGAGCGTGGTACCTCACACCTGTAATCCCAGCACTCAGGAGGCAGAGGCAGGAAAATTGCCAGGAGTTCGAGGCTAGTTTGGGTTACATAGTGAGTTCAGGGCCAGCCTGAACTACAAAGCAAAACCCTATCTCAGTAAAAAAAAAAGTAGGCTGGGGATTTAGCTCAAGTGGTACTAATGCCTGCTTTGCAAGCACAAGCCCAGAGTTTGATCCCCAGTACAGCAAAAATAATTAAATAAAATACTAGTATTAGATCTGTCTTTAAAGAAATGCTTAATTGCATCCAGATTTAAGTTAAACTGTGCATGTTAACGAAGGGTAATTTAAATGATATAATATCCCTGTAAGACACACTGCTATTTGAGAAAAAGGAAACAACTGGTGTTTACCTGGAAAACTCAAATTTACCTGATCCAACAGCCCCTCTGGTGGCAACAAGAAAAAAATATTTTAAATTTTAAATATTAAAGATATAGATTTTTTTCTACCAGTATTTGGCAAACACAAATCTGATTTATATATTTAGATAAGTAATGATTTTAAAATTTACCTGAAGGTGTCTAAATTGTCTACTACAAATTTTCTTGAAAAAGACAAGATGACTTTGAACCTCTGGAACGAGTAGGAACTCTGTGAGCTTCAGGGTCCTACTATGCTGCCCATCTCATACCACTGTGAGATTAACAGATAGGTGCGGAAAAAATATTGTTCTTTTAAAATACAAACATTATTGTCTTTTCTTTTTTACCCCACTGGTTGTGGTAGTGTAGATTGAGCCCAAGGTCTTCACACTGAGCTACATTGTCAGCCTTCTTTTGTTTATTTTTTATTTCGAGACAGGGTCTTACCAAGTTGCTAAGTCATTTCTGAAAGTTACAAAATTTCATGTAGATATTTGATAACTTCATACTTTTGTAAAGTTGGAAAAAGTTCCCAAATATGAAAATAATGAGTAAAACTCTACTAAAAAGTATAATTATTTGCTAGTTCAGACTCTCTGTACTTACAAAGATTAACATCGTAGTGACGGGCATGGCGTTGTTTCTTTGTGTCTAACGGCCTTACGATATCCTATAGAGGGGACACGTTATGTATCATAAGATTGTTGAAATTAACTAATGCCTTTTTGTATTAGCACAGAATTACATTTTGTTGATAATACTCATTATCTATTCACCTGAACCATATTCTACACGGTGCCGTTTATGACCTTTTTTCCCCCATTTGTTCCATAGATCAGCCATTGTCTGATTCCACTAGGCAAGGAGCCAAGAACTCTGTGCATTAGGAAACCATCATGTACATATTACATAGTATTTCCATACAACAGGATATTTTTCCCTAAAGCAAAATAAAAAAGGTTAATGAGGAATCTTTTCTAATTACTTAAATCAAAAATAATTTAAATATACCCACTGTTCAATATAATCCTTCTTAGATGCTTGCCCAACAGGTTTAACTTTGAAATCTATATCAGTCATTTTTTTAATATCTTATTTTACACGGAGATCCAACCTTCAGTGATCCCAACCTGGTTACTCTGCGGGTCTGGAAGCAGCTAACCGAATGCTCCAGAGGCACCTTGGCAAGCTGAACCTCATGCGAGCCAGTTTTCAAACTTGATTCTGGCCTTCCTTGGGAGGTTGCTTCCCAAACTGGAGCAAACCCAGTACACAGATCAGTACTCCAAGAAAAGGGAATTTGACCCATGTTTAAGAGACTCTAAATGCAAATGAAATTATTTAATCTAGAAATGGAGCATTTTTACTGGCTGGGGCTTGGTCGACGTAAATCTGGGTCCCACATATCTGAGTTTCTGAATTTGTATGTCCACAGCTAAAAGTATGAGGAAAATCTATGAAAATGGGGTAGGGTAGGGCGGACAAGTTTACTTGCAACTTGACCAAACTGAGAGAGCAGCTACTCTAAATAAAAGAACTCAAAATTATAGAAGTCATTAAAAAAACCAGAAAATATCTATACATAGATTTAGCCAAGCTCTGATCTAGAGAGCAAGAAATACCGGATTCTCCTCATTGTCAGGCCTGGAGGGCAGCAGTTCACATTCCCAACATGAGGAGTAGACAGGATCTATTTATCATAAAAGCAAAAGTCCTAGTTTTTAAAGATCCATTTTAAGCCCCCACAGGACCCTTCACAAGTACCTCTGTGAATATGTTAATTTCCAATCTCAGACCTCCTCGTGTTAGTCCTGGATATTCTCCAGAATAGATATGTTTTTCTGGTTAATTTCTGTCAGTACAACAGCAATATTTTCCTTTTTGAGACAGGGTCTCGCTTTGTATTTCAGGCTGGCCCTGAGCTCAGCTTCAAACTCACATCACAGCAATCTTCCTGCCTCTGCCTCCCAAGGGTTGGGATTATAGGTGTGAGCCACCATGCCCAACACGGTAGTCTTTGGTACTGATTGCTGCTGGGTGTGAGTCTCCACGCCTGGTATTGTATGTGGTTTCCTGAGATTGAACCCAGGCCCCTGTGTTTGCAAGACAGGCACAGGAACCACTGAGCTAAATTCTCGGCCCAAACTTTTCTTAAACTTGATTGGTTCCTGGTACCATTTCATCTGCTCTATATGTAGTACATCATTCTTCAACAGTTCTATTATCATTACTTTAAAGGTGAAAAACTTTAAAGGTGAAACTTTAAAGGTGAAAAACTGAGTCAAAGAGAGAACCCGGCAGTTTTTCCATAGCCATACAATACTGAGTGATGCTGAAGGGGAGGCAAAGGCAGGCCATCTGCCCGCGTCTTCAGCTCTGTCTCTGCTGTGCCTGTGTTGGGGCATCTCGTAGAGAGCCTGGGAAGGTTGGACAGACATCAGTTTCCGCTTTTTACCACTTCTGTGCCTGGATTGAAAGGTGGAATGATACCCTAGTTTTTGTCTTCTGTACTCTCTAACTTTCCTTCTCCCTCTCGAGTCAGTGTATCAAGTAGTGCATTAAGGTGAAGGAACATTCAACTTTACAGTCATTAGAGATTTGAGAGAACACACGCTGTCTCATTGAGATAACCTACTAAAGCAAGTTGCAGCCAAAGTGAGATTTAGGATTATAGGAAGATTCATAGCTGCCTTACAGAACCATAGATTACAGGCCAAGACTAAAGAAGGGCTAAAGGCAGAAGCTAGAAAACTGAAAGCTGTAGTTATTCCTTTGCCACTGATGTCAGTAGGGGAGAGAGAAATAAAGAGTTCTGACTCTTTAGTCAGAAACAGCCTCTCCTCCATGGTGGAAGTTCTCAGAACATTGAGTGTGGGTTGGATATACACTGCTTAAAAACACCTTTTCTACAGTCCCATCAATGGAGGGTAAAAAGTAAATGCAGCTAACACTGCCCAGTAACTTTGTATGGAGTTAAAGTAGT